>JBAMIB010185152.1:0-23759 GCA_037177415.1 Kaempferia rotunda
ATTTTAATGAATATTATTGATATAATTTATACTCTTATTATATATATATATATATATATATATATATCCGCGCCGCGACCGTTCCGTGAAATGACATGGGAACTGGAACGGTAGAGTCCGCGACGGTTACCGTGTCCGTTCCGACGAACCATGGTTATGACTCATTCTGTCATTTGGTCCAATGGAGGATGCCCATTCTTCCTGTGGTATAAGTCCCGCATCTAAGAGGTTTTTCACAAGGGAGTCAATCTGGATTTAGAGGACAATGGTCGAGGCAGGCGTGGAGGTAGGCGGTGTTCTCATATATGGAGTAGCGACATGTGCATGTTGGGAATGATCGCCCTTGGCTTCCAATCGGCTGGCTTTCCATGAAGGAACCAACATTTCTCCCTTGTGTGGCCAGCCTTTCGATAGTGTCGTACAACGGGCAAATTCTGCAAGGTTGATGGTCCTCGGTTTGATTTGTAGGACGCTGCTAGAATCGCTGGGAGGAGAGAGCAGTGGGCTTAGTAACTATGGTTGGACCAAGCATTACCTTTTGACGACTTTCCTCTCAGCGAATTTTAGCAAATGTCTCTCGCACGCTAGGCACTGGCTTCAGGGAAAGAATTCGTGCCCACGGGGTGTTGAATGTGACATTTAATGTGAAAGGAACTTAAAGGTTCTTTTTTCAGTGAGACTTCGATGAGTTTCAGCATCATTTTTGTTTGTCCACTCCGGTGATTCAAATGTGTCCACTTGCTGCCAGAGAATGTTGAAATATTGAATTGCAGAAAGGTCTCCCTGTTTGGGGCTGTGAATGCTCTGCTTGACTTCAAAAAATTCAAAGGAAGTGTCAATTTGGAGTACATTTCTTTCACCTCATCCAGATACGTTTTGCAGTTTGATGAAGTAGGAAGTGTTCACTTACTTCATTGGTCATGGAGTTCAGCAGCCAGATCATTACAAGGCTATTGTCGACCTTCCAAGACTTGAAATTTGTATCATCGATTGGAGGTTGTTGGGATTTGTCAGTAAGAAAATCTTTTTCCCTTTTCCGCAAATGAAGAATCTAATGAAGTTAGATCATTGAAGGTAATTTTGTCCATTAAATTTGAAGCCAGAGATACATGAACGGTCGGCGATGGATACATTGGTTGATGACATGATGATATGAAAAGGAGAAGAAGAAAGGCAGCCGGTTAGGGAGGTTTCAGCAAAGAGAGTTCCTTGGCAAAGAATTGTTCTGATACCATGAAGAATGCCAAGAGATGTGAAAATAATAGGACTAATTGTCCTTTTGATTCTTCATGTCTCTTGATGTTGCAAACGTACAAGAGAGATTCTATAAATACAATGTAAATCAAGAAAAAAGCAACATTAAAGGAAGCTAGGGAAGCCCCAAGGAAAACCCCAAGGACATCAAGGGTAAATGGGGAAGCATGCTTGCAATCAATATTTTATTTTCAACAAATTTTGTTGTAATTGTAATAAAAGATGCATAAATAAAATCGGGAATTCTTAGTTGTTTTGTTCATATGGCACTTAGTTCCCTTTTCATTATATTGTCACCAAGTAGGTTACATTCTGATAAGTGAAAATTACACCCACAAAGAAAATATTTAAAATAGAATTGTATCAGAAGCCATAAAAGTAGTCATATAGATGAAAGCAATCAAGTTTTGCATGGTAATGATGTCAAATAACTAGGAGAAATCACAAAATTCTACAACTTTAGATATGAGAACCATGCCCCAATAAGGTAATAATTTCTTTAAGCCATAGATACATGTGGCCTAAATTGCCTAAAAATGGTTACACGAGAAATTAGAAAATAAGCATAAAACAATTAAAAGACGAGAATATAAACATAAATGACATGAGCCCAATAATTAGCTAGAACTTTAACATAAAACATGGTGGAGGTTCATTCTTTATCTCAACAAAAGTAAACAATTAACTTGAAATAGCAATTATCACAAACCTGACTAAGTCCTCACCTTCACATAAATTAAAGAGAAAAGACAGAATCCTACAGATATTGAAAATGAATCAAACGACAAAAAAATAATAATAATAATAAATAAAGTACCTTTTCCATGGAAGGTCGAAAGTAATGGGATTGAGAGAAATGCAACAAATTAACCAACAAGCAGTAACAACGAAGGGAAGAAAAAAAAAGACTAAGTCAAGCAAAATTCTGGCGATCAAGAAGCATTCATGTCAGTTTCTCAGAAATTGACCTCTCGAGCAGCAAGAAGAAAGCATCAAGATCATATAACCAAATTTCAGTTCATAGCCAGATCACTCAATTCCAGCCCAATTCCAACCAGATCAGAGCTTTTCCCTTACAAAAAATAGCATCAAGAAACTATCTGCAACCCATATATCGACTCGACTCTCAACAAGACCCGAATCAACTCACCAAAATCGAAAATCACAGGATCAGTCACGAAACGATCATATAACGACAACGATTCGAATAAAAAAACCTCAACAAAAGCCGAATCTCACAGATTACAGAAACCTAATAGGAAGATCGATACCGAGATAAGCAAAGAAGATACACACTTAGGCGACACATCTCCGGCAGTAGAAAGGCTCTCTCTCCGCGTGCGGCTTCTGGATTCCTGCCCTTCTCGATTTGGGAGAACGAGAAAAGATGACCGAGCGCGTGACGTCGGACGGAGATAGCGTACATATATCGGACGGTCGGTCGGTCGGTCCGCCTTCTCTTTCTTGCGGTAAACGCAAGCGAAGTTTACCCCGCCGACGTACTGTAAATCTGACGGTTCTGATTGACTCAAGAAAGGTAAGCATAGTATGAGATTGATCTTGGGCCGTTGATCGGGTCGATATTTTTGAAACGGACAGGACACGTTCCAGGGTCCTTCAGAGAGGACTGACTGTATAGAACCATCCACGAATGGCCACGTGTCTGGTTGGGAAATGACTTAAAACAGGGAGTTGACCATGAGAAGAGGCCTTCGTTATCGGCCATTATTTGGGTTGGCCCGTTTAGGCCCAAATTTAACGGCCCGAATCTTCCACTTGTTAACCACTTCTTACGTTAACATATTTCGACTGAGACTGATCCCCTTTTCCGCTCGACAACGTACCCGATCTTTCACTCGAAGAAAGTGGAGGCCCCGCCTAACGTCGCCAAAAAAGTAAATGGTGTATTTGTTTGAGGGTACAGAACTAGTTGGGGAACATTCGGAAGAGGAATTTGCGACCAAGTCTTCATCTCCACGGCGGAAGGAAAGAGAAGAAGCGACAGTAGAGAAGAACGAGGGTACCAAAGACTACCGTCTTCTCCTCGCTCTCAACTCCTTTGTCATTTCGCGTTGCCGCTTGATCTCCGGGTAATTTATGTTTTTTACTTACAGATCTGGTTTGTTGCTTCAATTTTGGGCGAGAAAACATCCCGATCGTTTGAACTACCTAAGCTTTTATTGACAGTCAGGTCGTTCCTTGCTGTGGGTTCTAAAGGACTGATGTTTGTTGACTTTTAGTTATAGGTAATCGACCTCACTGCATCGCGTGCGATTTTCCGGCTTCGATCTTGAATCTGTGGGTTATTGTTCGTTTTGAATCTAGATTTTGTTTTCATCCTAACAACGGCCCGCAGTCAAAAGAACCCTGTTTGCCTGTTTATTGTGGGGAATGATTAAATTTTTTTCCCCCAAAGCAGCATCTTAATGCCTCACAAACCCTAGATGATGCTCCGTAGGCGTCTCGAGTGGTAAATTTTGTTATCCTCGTTGTATTTGTTTTTTTTCCTGTTTATTCTCTTAGCCCTTCAGTCCCTTCTATAAAAGAAAACCAGCAAATCATAGTGCAGACCAGTAGAATTTGTTGCATTTGAAATTGATCCATATTATTTCCCTTGTTTAGGTTATGGGATAGCGCGTATTTGCACTTTCAGACGTGATTAGCTTTGTTTTTGTCCTTTCTCCCCTTTTTACTCCATATACTGAATGCATATTGCCAGTTTTTTCTTGTATCAAACGATAGTTAATTAGGGTAACTATTCATTTCTTGTGCAGATTAGTAGGTGAAAGTTTTACTGGTGTGGGTTAATTCTTAATATCTCTTTATCGTTGCATGGAGCTAAGGATGTCTGACCTCAAGTTTTTTGTTGCCTCCATTCTAATCCTAGGTTTCAATCACTGACTTTTCAAGTTTAGCTTGGAGCAACGAAAATGAGTGACAATTTGATGGATAAAGTCAGTGCCTTTGGTGAGCGTCTAAAAATTGGGGGTGCTGAGGTGAGCAGGAAAATGAAAGACAGCATGAGCTCCATGAGTTTCAAGATGAAGGAAATATTTCAAGGTCAGAACCAAGCTGAGAAGATTGTGGAGGAAGCGACATCAGAGAATCTAGAGGGTCCTGATTGGTCTTCTAACCTTGAGATATGTGACATGATTAATAGTGAAAAGTTCAACAGTATTGATTTTATCCGCGGCATAAAGAAACGGATCATGTTGAAGGATCCTAGGGTCCAATATCTTGCTTTAGTTCTTCTTGAGACCTGTGTAAAAAATTGTGAGAAGGCTTTCTCTGAGGTTGCTGCAGAACGAATCCTTGATGAGATGGTCAAACTTATTGATGATCCCCAGACTGTTGTAAATAACAGGAATAAAGCTCTTATCATGATTGAAGCATGGGGAGAGTCTGGTGATGAGCTCCGATATTTACCAGTATATGAGGAAACCTATAAGGTATTAGCACGTTTTAACAAACTTCTGGTTATTTTGTTAGATAACAACATGAAGCAATACAAATATGATACTTTCTACTACTTCTGGACCTTCCATTTGTGACACAGCATTTATAGTTTTCTGTATTGTACTTTGGGTGCTCCAAATCATTTTCTGATTCCTTTTTTTTTCTTAGAGCTTGAAATCTAGAGGCATTCGTTTTCCAGGACGAGACAGTGAAAGTTTAGCTCCAATTTTTACACCATCACGTTCAGTTATGGCGACTGATGCAGAAACTGAATCGTATGATAGTTTATCTCAACAGACTGGTGATGATGTACCCACATTTAGTTTTACAGCTGAACAGATAAAGGAAACATTTGATGTTGCTCGCAACAGTCTTGAACTTCTGTCGACAGTTCTCTCCTCCTTGCCTCATCAAGAAGCCCTTCAGGTGATTTATTTGTTTATGTATATTTCCTTACACATGCTTTCTTTTATCTTTTTGTATAAAAGAATGTGTAGGTTTTGTAGTGTTTATCTGATTCTATTCTCTAGGTAGTGTATACGTTGTTTCATCACCGGTAGTTTAGTATGTTTTTTGACAATATCACGTGATTTCAATTTGAAACATAGTTTGATATTTGAAATAGGTTTCATGTTCTGAACTTCTGGAAGTCTCAGTTCACTGGGTTGCATGTTGGAGAGATTCTCTCATGAAATCACATGAAAGTCCCTTTAACTGCTGCACAATTTGCAGCCGATTCAATCCTGGCTCTTCGCTTTCCCTTAATATCCACACAATTTGAGGTTGATTTAATCGTCGTTGTTCACAAGAAAACAACTGCGATTAAATCACCCGGTTCACACGATTCACACAGTAAGACCGCCCTACATTCTAGGTTTGTCCAATGATAGCATGAAGGCCTCTTACATTCTAATATTGTTCGCTAATAGCATCGAGGCCCCCCTCTTTGATCGTCTGGCTCTACAAAGAATCTTTGTACAATTTACACATAAGAGTCCCTCAAATCTAGTTTTTTCCACTCATATTTTCTTTATGGGCAGGATGATTTGACAAAAACGCTCTTCCTACAATGCCAACAAAGCCAATACACTGTCCAGAGAATCATTGAGACTGCAACTAACAATGAAGTTCTTCTATTTGAGGCCTTGAATGTGAACGATGAGCTTCAGAAGGTCCTCTCCAAGTATGAAGAGCTGAAGAAGCCTCCATTGGTACAGTCTGAACCTGAACCCGCGATGATACCAGTTGCTGTGGAACCTGAAGATTCTCCTCGTGTCAGTAGAGAAGATGTTCTCGTCAGAAAACCTGCTGGTTCGAGGACCAAGTCCGGCGGCGACGATGATATCCTGAACGACCTTGACGAGATGATTTTTGGCACCAAGGGAGGCAGCACATCTGAGGATCAAGATCCTAAAAGGAAGCAACAGCAACAAAAGGATGATCTGATCACCTTCTAATTATCTTCCTGGTGTTTATAGGTAAAGCCTGGAATTTATGGTGGTTTTGTGTTTCTTCATTTCTCATATTCTGACTTCGGTGATTTATCACTGTAAGAAACTAAGTACTGTGGTCTAACTGTTCTGATTTCCATTTGGTTGTTATAGCTGTTGGACCTGAAAAGATAAATGTGCTCGTTTATATCATTTTTACTATTAACAAAGGCATGTAAAACAGATGTTAGATGCTATTGAAAAGCTCAAGGAGATATAATATTTAAGGAATTAGGGGAGAAACTAATTCAGAGTTAAATTTATTGTTATATAATTTAAAATTAAATTTAGTATGTAAAATTTATTAATTGATAATATTTACTAGTTATCGTGCACACGTTGCATGTGTAATATAATACATGAATACGATAAATTAGACTTGATAATGATGCGTCGAATTCATGTATTACAACTCAAGGGGGGGCGCTTGAGAACCGCAGAGCAAACTAATAAGAACAGATATAACAAACTCTCTGTTATAAAAAAAAAATTAATTTAATTTTTTATATCAGATATTAAACTGATAAGAACATATATTACACTTGATCTTAGCCAAAAGGTCGAGAAATGTGTACTTTTTAACTTTTTAATGTCACCAACCTAAGGTATTTATAAAAATTTCTCTACTTGCGGCGTTGTTAATCCTAAGATGTGGGACTAAAGAGACCATAGTAGTGTAATTACTAATACATATTAATGAGAAAAATTTTCAATAATACGCTGCACCTGAGTCTCAAACTTTATATCTTAGATTGTAATGAGAAAATTTTCCAATAATACGCTGCAGATGAGTCTTGAACTCTAGATCTATGATTAATTAATGAGAAAAATATTCAATAATACCCACAGCCGAGGGATATTAACGTAATTTCATCGTAGGCTTCACCAAATTAATTAGAAATCGGTTAGTATTAGGGGCCAGATTCTTAATAATATACTAGTCATTGCGCACACGCGTTGCATGTGCAATATAATACATGAATACGATAAATTAAACTTGATAATGATGTGCCGAGCCCATATAGTAATACAACGCAAGGGGATGCTCGAGAACCCCAGAGCAAACTACTGTAACATACTTTGCGTCATAAAAAATATTTAATTTAATTTTTTATATCAGATATTAAACTGATAAGGACATATACTACACTTGATCTTAGCCAAAATGCCGAGAAAAGTGTGCTTTTTAATATCATGGTATTTATAGAAACTTCTCTACTTGCGGTATTGTTAATTTTAAGATGTGAGACTAAAGAGATCATAGAAAATTTCCTAATAACACGCCGCACCTGAGTCTCGAAGTTTAGATCCTGGATTGTAATGAATTTTTTTTTTAATAATACGCTGCAGATAAGTCTCGAACTCCAGATCTATAATTGATTAATGAGAAAATTTTTCAATAATAACCGTAACTGAGGGATATTAATGTAATTTTATCGTATACTTCACCAAATTAATTGAAAATCTATTAGTATTGAGGCCAAATTTTTAATAATATAGTAAGATTATTTATAAATATTAACGAGTTTAATGTATATATATTTAATATTATTAGTTTAGTTTAATAAATATTAAATTTATTCATGAACACTTTGCCCGGATAAATTCGAAACCAACCTCAATTTCAAAAATCAATCTCTAAAATATCCGTTTCATTTGAATTCAAATTATATATATATTTTTTAAAAATATTATAACAGTACGAAAGAAAAATGTATTTTATAATTAAATGTTTTTTAATATATAATCACGATTTTGATTGAGGATAAGGAAAATACGGGGAGATTTTTTTATTTTTTTATTTTACTTTTTTCATATATATTATCATTTAAAAAGGGCGGAAAAAAAACGAAGAATTAATTAATTAGTTTAATTAATCTTGGAGTGTTTGTTTCCTCCTCCGTCCATCAAAAGTGATTCTTTTCATCTCTCTAACGCTTCGTCTCCTCCTTGCAATCTCTCCCATGGCATCCACCGACGGCGTCTCGCCGTCCTCGAACCGCCGCGACCTCCGCCGCCTACTCTTCAGTCCCTCACCCTCCTCGAGGGACCACGCCGCCGGCGCCGACAGTAACCCCCTGGCCGGCGCGCCTCCCCTCCCGCTCCCTTCGCCGCCGAAAATGAGAAAAGGGCTTGCGGCGGCTGCCTTCCGCGGGTTCGGATGCGCGTCGGCAGCGGCGTCCCAGGCCTTCTCGCCGGCAGCCGCGGCCGTGAGGTCTTCGGCGGATTGGCAGGGGAAGCGGCCGCGGCGGCGGCGGGGGAAGAAGAAGAAGGAGAGGAAGAGCCAGGTCGGAGGCGACGTTTGGTGCGCCCCTGGGATACCGTTCGCCGCTGAGGCGTCGATCGATTGCGTGGTGGCTCACCAGCCGATGGTCGGAAGAGGAAGGTCCGAGGCCACCACCGAGCGGATTCATAGAGAGGTATTCGATCTTGATTCTTGGATTAGAAAGGTCTTTCACTTAATGCCTCCGATTCGTTCTCTTCGTACGCAAATTTACGGATCGACTAAACTCTCAAGAAGAGTACGGAATTTTGGATCCACATAGGGATTTCCAGAAACGCAGATACGGATTTATGGATACTCATAACGATCATTTTCCTCTTTTTCTATCCTCGAGTTTTTTTTTTCTGTATGGCAAATTTTCTCCCTTCTTCTCGATTTCAGTTTCTCTTGTTCTTACTTGTAATTCAAATCTCCGATCTTTCCTTTGTTGGAGAAAAAAAAAAAGGAAGAAGAAGAAGATCTTGCATATGTTTGGTTCAGCTAAACCTCTTACATGATTGTTTATCTCAGAGAGCTTACGTTCCCCGAAGGGTCAGCCACCAAGAACAAATCTCTTCCTTCATGGATTCTCCCCCAAACATGGACACATCATTCTTTGCGCCTGATCTTCTGCGTTCGGGGCATCTGCGCCACTTCCGAGGACACCACCGCACTCCAGGTGGACTTGAGGAGGTGATTCTATCTTTTCTAGCTATTTCTTCATGATCCAATTGCTTAGAGGTGGTGATGATCATCTAAAACCAGTTATTCATTCAACAATTATGGTTCCAACCATATGTTTAGCATGATGATCGTTCCTCTTCTTGTTCATGCTTGAATTTAGTACTTCTTTTGTTTTTTTTTGGAATTCATCACTGCTAATTTGGCATTCTTGACTTTACTTGGTTAATGAACATTTTCAAAGATCACCATTGGATAATCTAAATCAATTAGAGATGAAGATACGAAGAACAGAAGAAGACTAGAGAAAAAGTTGTGTAACTTAGTTGAAATAGATATATCTTATATATTGACCTCTCTCACATAGTTGATACTCATCCTTTGTTTATTGTTTGTGACTCTCATTGATTAGTCTATTTGGTTATCCTCGTAAGCTTATTGAGTCAATTACCAATTAAATTTGTGGTTATCCATGACTAGTAAAAACCCAAGTAAATGCTACCAAATGATGTTTGTTCTTTTTGCCTCTTTATTTGTTTTATCGCCTTTAGTTACTGTTATTTGCTATCCTTTGTGGTTTTCTAGAGTTGTCATCTTTTGGCTTTCAGTATAGCAAAGTTTTTTTTTTCACCTAAGACGACATTAGTTTGTGTGTGGACAATTTGCATTTTAAGTTTCACAATGGTCTCTTTGGACAAGTTGTACCTTTTCGATCACCTATTTAGGCTATTCTATAGATCGGAAGTTTATACTACTGACGATTATCTCCCTACCTGGCCATTTCAGTTATACAGGATCCTTGTTCATCATTGTCACCGTAATCCAACAATATTTATTTCAACAATTTTGAGTCAACTACATTAATCTTATACCTTCATTGAGTTATCAGCTCTACGAGAACATGCAGAATTGGAAGCTTTCTTTTAATGTCCGTTAAAAACTTAGAAGGTCTTCTTATAAGAGTCTGTAGCATGTTTCAACAAAGTGAAAGTCTCGATAGCTTAGCACAATAAAATCTCTTGCAACTTTCGGTTAGCAACTATTTCTATAACGTACACATAGTATCATATTCTTGATGACCATGATCAATGAATCCATTGTATCTCTTCCGACTGAAGATAAGAAAAGAGAGAATTTTTGGTGTTAAATGTTTGTGACTCGTGTCACAAGCGAACGTCAAAGGTGAATCGTTATCGAGGCCCTTGATGATCTTTCCAGGCTATGCTTACTAGAGGGAAATGAAATGCATCAATAAAGAGATTTAAAATCGAATGGAATACCAAGTGGAGGGCTCATTCTATTCCTATTCTATATAGTTGCATTAATGAGTAATGAGTGAAATAAAAAATGGAGAACTGATTCTATTCCTATTTGATTGGTCTGCCTAATTCGTGTTGAAAACTTGTGTGGCTTCATCATTTGCTTGCTTGACTTGCTCGTGTTCAAGTTGCTGCCCGACTCGCCTAGGCAGCCTGACCCTAACTGCCTGACCTATTGTACATGGGTTGCATAATCCGCTCATCCTAAATCATTGGCACTCTCTTACCTGTCACTCATCCAGCAAAACTGATTATTCATCTCTCTTGACGACCCTATCAAATAGTTTGATCAGCCTGCTCGATCCTTCAAACTTAGATTTAAGCATCTTCTTGCCAGGGCTAAAGTGAGTTCTTCCTTCTGACATGGTTTGAAGGAAATGCAGGCTTTACTTTCTGAAGATATTGTACTTTATGAGATATTGCATGAAATAGAAGTTTCGTTTGTAAATCAACATAAATGGTTAGCCAATCAATTTTAATGACTATGGTGATGGCTTCGTTGGCTATACATATATTTCGTTGGTTGCTGCATTTAGGGAAATTTTCCTCAAAATGCAGATCATGATGTTCCAGACAAGGGTTTTGCTAGGTGGAGGGATGGAAATACATGACAGATTCCGTGACTGGCGATTGGATGTTGATAACATGTCATACGAGGTGCTTTTAATGCTATCTCAAGATCGATTCCCCTGCTTTTAACACTAGTAATGATATCATCTTTCCTCTTCTTCAATAGGAACTTCTTGAGCTTGGCGACAAGATTGGCCATGTGAGCACCGGATTGAGAGAGGAAGAGATCCTCCGCAGTCTCAGGAAAGGCAAGGATTCGATTTTTTCATCATTGGCAAGGCGTTATTCAAATGAAGTGGAATCGAAGTGCAGCATTTGTCAAGTAGGTTCCGCTCTGAGTGAAAAATTTTATTCTTTGTCCAGCAGTTGCTGAATTTCCATGCCTATATTTATTTATTTGTGACACACACAGGAAGAATTTGAAGTGAGTGGTGAAACAGGAAGACTGGAGTGTGGCCACAGCTACCACATGTATTGTATAAAGCAATGGCTTCTACTAAAAAATGCTTGCCCTGTTTGTAAAGCTCCAGTTCTTAAAACCTAAAAGACGCAATCCTTTCTGTTCTTCCCTGTATAGTAGCTAAAGGATAAACCAGTGGTTTTTTTCCTTCTTGTTTAATTACATTTGCTAGAAGAATGGTGACATGTCATTGACTCTGTTTTCTTCTAGCATTTAGATGCATTAATGGCAATGAGTAATGGAGGATGGAAAATACTATTGGAATTATAATTTTGTAGTCTGTGGATGGGGAAATTATATATGAAAGTTTCTTCAGAAGAATATTTTATTTTATTTTTTTAAAACTTGTTGACTAATTTTTATTTATATGGTAGACAAAATAAAGAAAGCTAGAGAATGGAAATTTTAGCAAGAATGTGAAGTCCATTAGGAAATCTATATGATTTTGCCTGTGATATTATTATCATGCTGCTTCCAGTCAATAAGCAGGACTTTTTGCAAACTATTTCAGCTGCAAGCATTTGAAAAGTGCAAACAATGAAGGATGTTGAAGGAGGTCTATGACTTTGCCAATTTTTGTGGGGTTTATCATTCCATTCTAACTTTCAAAATCATACCAATCTGCACCGAACCATACATGAAGAACAGCAAAGCAAAGCAGTTTAGTAGGGCTTTCCTGATAACATACGAATAATAAATAACTTGATCTTTGTGAGCATGTAAACAAGATTGCAAGCAAACAACAGAATCAAAGGAAAAAAAAAAACACTCAGATACTGTAACTTATAAAAGAAATCACATTGTTCTAGGCAAGGAACAAAAAAAAAAACACTCAGATACTGTAATTTTTCTTTTTCCCTTTTGCGATAATGAGACAAACCATAGAAGTATGCAAGCAAACATGAAACTTGATTAGTTGAACATTTAGGGTTTAGGGAAACATACAATGCACCATGAAAGGGAAACGTCATTGAAGAAGCAAGACACAAAATTTCATCCATCAAATTATTGTGATGGCTTTAACCCTATTTTTCCCTTTACTATTTTTGTTTGTCACTTTCCTGTTCAGGAACTGATTGTTTTTCTCCTTACTACGTAGTTTGACATCCTTTTTTACCCCTTCGATTCTGGTATGTTTCTGACACGACTACGTGGTGTTTTATTTGTTTTTCTTGTCCATCACGATGGCAAAAAGAATATTGCAAAATGTCCTTTCTGCAAATAGGATGAACCAGTGCCATAATTTTGGCTAATTACTGGGTCAGAGATCCTCATGGCCAGTCAAGTTACCTCAACTTTGAGATATATAGGTAAACTTGTCACCGGCGGTATGCACCATCTGATACAAAGAACTTGTAATCTGGATGTTCTACACGAAGAAGTCGCAGCCAGTCATCAGCAGCTTGCAATAGGGAGACTGTGATTTGCTTCTCGCGCTCTTCAGTTGAAGTCCATAATGAACTCTTAAACTTGTAGGATGCTAGGGCAAAAGCAGGAATGGAGATTTTCGCAAATAAATCATTATCCTTGGGATAAATCATTATGGGTTGATGAGCAGCACCAGCACCTAAGTCATTCAGAAATGTTTATTAAATATGCACTACAATTCAAAAGAGCATAGAGATGAGTTTTAAAATTTGTATATTTATAACATTAATATTATAGTATATAATTTTTATTCAACTTTACTTAAATCAAATATCCATGTGCAACAAATAGTTTGGTAACACCAATCAAGGATAACAAGAAGTCTCATTTCAACAAATTAATCAAGAGATTGAAGCTAAATGCTTTGCCAGTAGTCATTTATTCTTATTGTTTTTGTAGTAACCATTTAAGGTAGCCTCCCAAGAGTATTAGTTCTGATGAGGTCTAATGCAACTATAGGAATCCCCATATTTTCAAGTCTTGTTTCATGCCCATCAGCACAAGTGGAACACATTGGCCAGAACAGAAACCAAAACCAACTCGACAGAATAAAATTACAAAAATTGCATGTATCGGTGATTGATTGATACCAACCATGTCTAGCAACTATCAAGTTACACGTGATGGGAGAAGTGGATGCAGCTAGCAAAGGTCAGAAATTGGTGACCAGGCAAAGGATATTAGGTGTGAGGAGCTTGAGAGTTGAGAACATTGTTTTCATATTATAACCCGATTCAGACCATATACTTATATAACCAAGTTCAAATTGATTTACCCAACCTTATCAATAAAAACTCAAAAACCCAACAGTCCAATCAAGTCAAGTCATTTTTGGACAACATTCAAATCAGATTCATGCCGTGTTACTCTACCTTAAGCAACCGGGTCTAATTCCTAACCGACTAATTAAACCACTCGAAGCCAACCATAAAATACTCAGAAAACTATAGCTTGTCGAGTGGTAAGATCTCAAGAATCAAGTCACATTACATTAATGAACGGAAATTAATCTGTTGTGCAATTCAAGCGAACAGCTTAACTTGCTATTTACCTCGTAGTGGGGTTGAAAGTGAATGATAAGTGAGGAAGCATGCATCCACATCCTTCAGTGTTGGTCCAATCGGAATTCGGTATATGGGATACCTGTAAATTCTCCAAATTGTATTCTGATTCCTCTACAGAATATATAAATTGGTTGTTAACTAGATCATTTGAAGTCATACCAAGCCACGGAAATCCAACTTGCTGGCAACAAATCATAACTTGTGAGTGTGCACAGCTCAGGGAATCGTCTGGAAAGATTTAGCATCTGAAAAAAACAAGTTTGAATGCTAGCACAACTACATCGTACCAGAAATGATTAGATACAACTTACCTTTTCAGCTAAAGGTTCACGGACATAAGGAGAATCTCGCTCAAAGTACTCAAATAGTAGGTGGCCTTGAGACTTCTCTGCATCACCTTCATCACTTGATGATACTTCTTCAAATGAGAAATACTCACCAAGGCTACTCGCTGTCCCATCACTACTGGAATCCTGATAAGAGTCACTATCAGTCTCCTCTCGCTGTATATTGCACAGTAGCCTAGTATGAAAAAAAAAACATTAAACGTATATGCAAAGGCATTTCAACCTAACCATTTATTTGATTGCATAAATGTGGGCCAAATAGGAAAGCAAGCGATAAAAAGTGAAAACACCAGCCCCTTAAAAGGATAGATATCCAAATAACTTTACAATAAATTCATTCCTAGAATGAAGCGGCAATTAATAATATATCATTTTAAGTTCTAGCAGATAAATATATTGACCAGATGTAAACTGTTTACAGTCTATCATGGGATAACTATTACCAAAACAAGGAAAAATTGTTTATCACTTTAAGTTGGCAAGTTCACAAGTCTAGTTGGCCAATTAACCTCTGCTCAAAGTTGATGTGACTCCAGTTGCTGTGAGTAAAAGAAATACAGCTGAAGACTATAATTAATTGCAGGTAGCAGGTGCCATCAACAAGAGAAAGAACCAGTCACCTGAATAATGTGATGCCAACACAAGATGTGCAAGCTACCATGCTCATGCATTGAAAAAAGATGGATATGAAAGAAAGAGATGTGCAAACTATTTGATCACATTCCACCAACATATATTTTTTGAAACCACAGATGAGTCACTCATGTTCTTATTTTAAAGTCATTGGCTTAGGATGTCTCTCATTTAGTAACGAAAAAAAGAAATCCTAAATACATAGGATTAACTACAAAATTTCTTTGCCATACTTCTATAAATTACAATTTTATAAACTTGGTAACTTGTATGTGACATGGAGTTCTTGAGAAAAAAGCAAATGGGGCTACGGTGCCAAATGATGATAGTATCAGCAATAATTAAGCATCATGATTCGAGTTACATGTATTCTAACCCTGCATTGATGAAATAAGAATTTTACAGCTGATTTATTTGTAAAAGTTGGAGATTTTGTATGTTCATTGAATGAAGTAAAACTTTTAATCAATTTAAAATAACAATGGAGACATATAAAGTAGTTGCAATTTTAGAAAAAAAAGTTATGAGTAGCACTATAATAATCTAATTAAAAAAATACATATTCTGCAATTACACTAAAGTGATTAAATGGTATGTATAGTAATCTAATGAACATAAGAACGCAACTTAAGGATTTATCTCCTTTCACTGGTACTAAATCAACTTACTGATCAACTGATATTTTGCCAATTGGTGAAAGTTTGGGTACGATAAGACAAGCTCTAGAAATTAAATAATTCAAGTAGACGCTAAAAATAAATGATATACTCAAATACTTTTGCTCTTCATCTATCCCTTCGGCGCTTATCTTTGATGCCGATACTTGGATGCTAATCTTTCAAGCATAGACCTAATATTCCTATTGATTAGGTGTAATCCTTTTTTAAATAGCTGTTTCAGACTCTTTGATCTACCATTTTAGATGAAATGCATTTGAGATAGATTTATTATTCAAAAAGAAAGAAAGAAAAGTTCACTGAAGATTTAAAGGTGAATTTTGATGAATTTTACTCCTTTAATCCCCTTCCATTTAATTTATTTTTTTTTCTAAAATTAAGAGTAACAATGTAATGCTTTCATATATGTAAAAGCAAGTCAAGATGATTTCAAATAGGTTTTATTCATTTATTCCTATGACATTTAGATTTTTCAACTTTTAAAAGTAACGCCATATTAATTAGATATCTGAATTAATAATAAATTACTTATTTTTATAATAATGTATGTCAAGATGAATTAAATTTTTTTTTACTACTTTAATCTTCTTTCACTTAACTTGTTTACTTTTTAAAATAAATCTATTAATTGCATTAGAATTTTAGGGAAAGAAACTACAAAATATAACAAACATTACTTGTGCCTCCCATTATGGACTCTCTCAGCTTCAATATATATTGGAGCATATCAACGTGTGTCGGTTGTTGGCGCCACTATACTGATCGTATTGGACGGCACAAGTTACAGAGAAGAGTTTGCTTATCTTGACCAATATGAAATTTTGACAATTTACCAGAACAGTACATGGCTAGTTTTGATAATATCGATCAACACGATCTGGGATTCCAAAACATTTTATTACCACAAGTAGGAGTGCTCCCAAATAGATAAAGATGATAAAAATATGTTCAAAACTGATTTTGTAGGTAAATAAATTGAAACAAATAAGCTCAAAAGCTTGAGGAATGGAATGAGACTGAAAGAAGTTTCTAAAAATGATTAAGATAAGGATGAGGTTTATTACTAAAGATGTGAGTGTGATCTTAGAGCTCAATACTAGAATAAGACATATTTAGTTGGCCTAAATAGTTGAGATATACAACTTGTATGCATATTGAGGTAATTAAATGTGGTCAGACAAGAAACATAGCAAGGAATTTTTGATTGGCATTCGTTCACTTTTTTCCCCATTAATTGATTACCTAACTAGTGGCTTACCCATTTATTAGATACATCATTCTACCACATTAGATGCTAATTTTATAAAATAGGAGAAGAAACCTTATGGGAATCATAAGTTTTTGCTCATGCGTGCATGGACATGAGGATTGTGGTTGAAGTGTGAAATGCTGCAGTTAAACCGACACTGCATATCATTTTTTCTCTTTCCAGTTTCCTAACTATTTTCTTGGCTTGTGTCGTTGAATTCTGTTGATATCAATCTATCACAGAGTTTACAAACCTTGAAGCATCTCAAGCCTGAAAGTCATAAGCATTGAAGGCTTCAAGATTTTAATCCTTTTTGCAATCTCTCAACTTATATTCTATATGAAGTTAAACACCAGCTTGGCGATGCTTAAACCAAGCAATACAGATAAATTTCTTACTTGTTCTGATGAATGTGCATCTTAGGTGTTGAGCACTAACATTTAGCTATGAAGAATTGAAGACCTATTAGTGGGGATTATAATTTATTATTCGGGGTCTATCTAACCTTGTTGATGCAACTTTTTCCTGTTTATGATGTAAGTAGAATTATGACATATTTTGCATTAATTCACTATGCATGAAATAAATTAATATAGCAAAACCTAAAAATGCTAAAGATGGATGAGTTTGGTTACCAGGAAAGATGAAATAAAAAGTAATAGTACGGAAGAACAATTAATGTAGCTTTAATAAAAGGGTAACACAGTGCACGAAGCTCCCGTCAATATAAGGTCCCGAGGAAGGTAGGTCAATTGTACACAACTTTACCTTGCATTTTGTAAGAGATATGACAACAACTTTACTGTTGAGCCAAGTTTCCCCTTCCATAGATGATAAAAAAATCATTAAAAAATTAAGATGATATGGACATGCTCAAAGGCAATGAGTAGATTCAATGCTATTTAAGCAATACCAAAGAAAAATAATAAAGGGGTAAGATCAATGTGGTTTGATCTCAAATAGTTTAGACTACCGTGGCTTGATTATGATGATGATTAACACACTATCCATATTGATGATATTAACCTTATGATGAATGAATTGTCTCAGTATATTAAATTGAAGTCACAATGTGCATGAAAACATGACACTGACACTAGACCAAGTAGTACAGAAATTAGTTGATTGTAGTGTTAGGTAGGAAACTGATTGTTAGCTAAGCTTAAGATGCCAATGTCACCTTATTAAGTGTGATCTAACTTGCTCTCTGCTAAAAGAAACTGCAACGCAGATTTTATGATCATGATTGCAGCAGAATCAATTACAAATGAGCATATCAGTTCATTGTTCTGGTAGCATATCGTATAGGTACAAACCCATTTCTTATAGTGCTTCACGTGAGCATTTTACGTGTATTTTAAAAACTGGAGTGACCCTTAAAAAAAAAAGATTTTTAAGGATCACTGCAGCATATAGTGTGATTTCCGTGCCTACATGGTTGTCAAGATTGCAAAATTGGTGCCTAATTACTATGATATCTATCAATCTTACTGTTGCAGCTTTCCTCTATTTCTATCATAGCTAATGTTAGGAAGCAATGTTAAAGACTTTAACAGTTTCTTTTCCTACAGCATAAATAACTGGAAACCTCTTCTCAATCTAATTGGAATCTTCCCAACATTTGGCAAACTCTGATTCAATCTAACAAGCTTATACCTCATCAAAATATTATAATTTGCTCAAAAAGAAATCCTCAAGACCTAGTATTGTCTATTATTGGTCAGGGATCAATAATCAACTCCATTGGACGTCATGGCAATCAATCTATTATGATGTTACGGGAATGTAATTATGGTGCAGGCGCCCACAAGAAGGTGGTTTCTTGAGAAATTTTATTTATAGTAAAAATGATTTCAACACTGATACCATGTGACAAAATGTTAATTTCACAATGCTGAAAAAAAAGAAGAAATGAAGCAATACATTGTTTAATTTAATCTAATAAAATCCATTCAACATAGATTGTTCAAGACATGGTTTTCCTAATAACCAGTTTATGCCATGTAATCAGCATGGATGTGTTTTTTTTTTTTTCTTCACACCAGCAGTTTAATCAGCCCAATTGAGCAAGGGCAACATAAGTATGCCTTGTAAGGCCCAATCAGGCCATGGATGCGGCAGCTATAACAGTTGATGGATATAACGATTCACGAATCAATCTTGCCTAAAGAGCAAGAACATTGTTTGTTTCACACATGCCCATGACCTTCTGAAAAATTGGAAAAGATGAGTGTTCAACCAGCAGTAGCACTGGAAGATCTAAACATTAGTAGAGGGATCCACTAACACTCATAGAGTTACAAAATACATGATGCTGAATATATAAGCAAACCAAATATACTATTAATGAAGCAATTGCAATGTGTAGAATACTGGATCAGTAATCAAGACATTCAAATAGATATTGTGAATGTAACATCATAATAGAAAATGTAATAGTAGCTATTGAGACCCCTCTCCATCAAATGGAAAAGGGTGATCCTAGAGTGTGAGACACACCAAGATGAGTACAATTTCCTCTGATTGAGTGAGAAAATATTTTGTTATAAACACATCATAGCTCAATGAGGCAGAGAACGGAGAAAGGATCAACATCTAGAGACCAGTTATCACTTAGAGTGTGAAAAATTAAAAATAATGAGCTTAGAGACACACCATGGTTTGAATAGATACCGAAGCAAAAAGCCAAGCCATTTACCATTTGAATTATTTGTGTTGATACTCCGATTATCGGATTGGGTCCCTTTAGAGATTAAACTATATTGTTAGAGTAACATCTTCTAGCAATTATATCTGGAATTTAAAATCCTCTTTTATATTAACCAGCATTGTTTCACCCGCAAGATACTTAAGCTTATACATAGAGAAAGTCGAGAATATTACAGAGTGACAGTGCCTAATTATTAGAATGAGTAACACAAATGGAAACAAACACAGTTGTAGAACATTACATCGAGAACTAGGGTCTTGTGTTTTGGAGGATGAATAGAAATCTAGAGAGAAGAGAAAGAAAAAAGATAAGGGACATAAAGTTGAAGCCACGCAGAAGAAAATAATTTTCCTTCCTATAGTGTGCTTCAAGGGAAGAAATGTTGGGTGGAAGCAATTTTTTTACATTTAAGGTTGTGTTTCTTACAAGAGAAGGAGTAAGAGAGAAAAAAATAACGGAAGAAAAGATGAATTCTCCAACCAAGCCGTCCAAATTACACTAAAACTGCCTTAAGTGCACTAATGGCCCTAATGCCCATGCTCAGCAGAGAACCTCCATCTCTGGTTATCCTTTGTGTGCCTTGTCACCATCTTTGTAGCTTTCTCCTCATGATCTCTTAACTTCGAGCATTTCTTTTTCATGTTTTTGCTTCTCTTAAGGGATGCAAACGTGAAGGGAACTCAATTTCTTTTTCTCTTCTCTTCATATACTCTATTTCTCTAATATTTTTTATCCCTACAATGAAACACATCTTAAATATTATATATAAAGAAATTCGAACTACTGAGATTTTTTTTTTCTGATCAACGCTGCAGCTAATGGGCAGACTAACAGCCGTTTGACAATTGACAGACATGTCTTAAATCTTATATATAAAGAAATTCGGACTACTGTGATTTCTTTTGCTGATCAACGCTGCCGCTAATGGGCAGACTAACAACCATTTGGCAATTGACAGACATGTCAACAAATCTTTGCAATAGCATTTATACTTTCTGCAATTTTTTTCCAGTTTCCCACCCAAAGTAATTTTCAAGGAAAGTGGATAAACTTATCCTCCTATCGTAAATTTTTACTTAATGTGATATTGTATCTATGTTTCAGTCCATGTTTGAACATCAAATTTTTTTTCACCAAAAGCAGTGGTTTGCCAAAAACTTGAAGAAATAATATATTTGTAATCTTTTCATGAGAAAATAAAACAAGATGCTTTAATTTCCTTTCTCATCCTCTTCTCCTTCCAAATATATAAACAAATACTAATTTCTCAATTTTCTTCTTTGTTTTTCTTTTATCCTCTTATATCTTCCTGAAGAAAGAAGCCCTAGAAATGTTCTACAGAAAAAATAAAAAATAAATAGGTTCAATTTTGTTAACTGTAGCAGCTAAGACACAAGCATAATCCCAGTTCTGAATTTTCCACACAAAAATATAAGAGATTAGTACATACAGGACATATAATGTTAATGCATGAACGAGAAGCATAGAGAATAGGAAATAGAATCTCGTAAGAAATCGACAGGTCGAAGAAATATGGAGCAAGAATGACAGTACTTTGAGCTGATTCCTTGCTTCTTTGCTTGTCCATACAATTGAATGCCAGATAAGTAGGGGACATAATACTGAACAGCGCTGTCTCCGCTCTCCAAAACCAAAGGGACGCCAGCACCATAAGCACTCCATTCCTGGAACGATTCCCACAGGTGCCTGAGTGTAAAGTAAGGCCTGTAGTCAAAATCGTATGTTCTCCAATCCCTCGCCTTCATCTACCAATTACATAAAAAAGAGAATGTCTAGAGAAAAGTGTGATCGATAGAACACCACCAAAGAAACTGAAAGACAGGAGAGAAAAAACAAATACTTTTGGGAGATACTGAGCCTGTACGGATGGACTGGTCCACTTCAAGAAGCTATTCAAATTACTAGGGCCACTCGGCAACGATGCCGGCGCAGGCGGCGGTCCCTCCAAATTTTTGCACGTCTCCGGCTTCCTCCGCTCCTCCACCGTCGACGGAAGAGGAAGCGCGGGGCTCACGAATGCAAAGGTCAAAGAGGAGTCCCTCCGCCACCTAGCCAGATTCTGGTGGTGACCGCGGAATGCCTTGACGGAGCAGAAGAACCGGTCATCCCCATGGCGGCGCCCAAGCTGGAAGCTCGATGCCAACATCACAGTAAAGGGCTAAAAGCTCGATGGAAACCACCCTCGATCGGAAACCGATCGAGAGCTCCACGTAGTGCAGAGCTTGCGATCAAAACCCTAACGATTCCGATCGAGAAGAAACAGACGCGAGCGAGAGAGTTGTGGCAGCTAAATAGCAAGTAGCAGCCAGCCACAGCACCAGCGCCAGCCAGCCCTTTCATAAATCGACCATTTTACATATTTGCCATTATTTAATGCTCCACGAATATCATCAAGCAGTAAATAAAATGACAGAACTAATACGTTATATATGGAAATATTAAAAACAAATTTAAAATATTTTCTCTTTTCGCAGAAATCATTTAATAAAATATAATTAATTATTAAATCGGTCTCCCAGCTATTAATATAAAATTTGTATAAAATAATATAAAATTTAATTATTTAACATAGAGATATGTTGTTTGACACGTGTCCCATTGTAATTTTGTAGACGGAGAAATGTGCCCGATTATAATTTTCTATAGTTAAAAGGGCTTCAGGAAAAATAAAATAAAGGGTTTTTTTATTAAAATAATAATAATAAAAAAGATATTAGGGTTCGCTCACAGTCTCGGACGAGCACGACGGCTCGCCCTTCTCCGGCGACGGCGGAAGGTATCTCCAATCTCTCAGCCTCTCATCTCAGAAGGTTTATCTTTCGATCCTTCGTCTCACGGACTCTTCAGTCTCTCCAGTCTCCTCCTGAGAACAGCATCAGACAACTAGCTTCCCCACTTCTGGACTGGCCTTTCGGCTTTCAGCCTATCGCTCCTCTTCGGCTAAACAGGAGACGAGCGACCGCATTGGGAATTAGGTGTGAAACACTTTTCTCAACTAAGATTGTTAGGTTTGCTCTTCCAACTAGTTTTTCATCATCGTGTAGACTCTATCAACGAAACCTAAATAAAAATTAAAGAAAAAAAAACAGGTTTCAAGAATTAATTTGGCACGCCAGTCGTGCTTCCACCAAAATTAAATTCAGGCAATAGTTTAGAGACTATCACCGTGATTAATTATTCTCAAACTACAATATTATGTCTCACATTTTAATCAGTCCGCTGTGGCTATCTATAATGATTTTATTATTGGAAACTATGCAGTGGTTAAACTTTAGGGAGAAGAATGGCATATTAGGTTAGAGAACGTACTTGTCAGATGTGTGTTAAATCCAATCTTGCTATTCATTGGTTTCACTTGTAAAACGTCTGAGACTAACCTAGTGACTGAATTTTGTGGTGCTAATGTTTTGGTCAGGTCACTTCATATACAAATCAGAAATCACTCATTTCTTATATCAATTGATGTTTAGAATCTGTAGTGATAATGAGATGCATTAGATTAAGTTTGCATCCATTGTACTTAATTAGAGAAAAATAAAAGGGTATGTTACAGTTTTGAAAATCTCTGAAGGCTGTGCTAAATATTTTGAAGAACTCACATATGAATATTTATATGTACTTTGGGTTTGTTGTAGTATATGCCAAAGTCAAGTATGCCATGTAATTGTACTTTATTTTCTGGTGGTTTTCAGCATAGCAGGTTCTGAAGAGATTGTCACATGACCATCGTGGGACCCATCCATTCTAATGGCCATGGCAAGTTGGCAACCCACTCACGGTGTAACATAATATGATTTTTTTTATGGCTTAATAAAACCAGGGGATTCTGTTAAATAATCATCATAGAATAGATTATACCATTAATTACATCTATTCAAAATTTAAATATCTATAACAAGAGGTGAACATTTTGAACTTTTAAGAAGATAAGTTTGTACTGGCCTTAAAAACAAAAAATATATGCTTGGAGGGCTATTAATTACTTTAAAATACTTTTTTCGAAACTCTTTAACAGGTTCCTTTCCAAAGTATTTTCAATTTTTTTGATCCATGACTACCTACTTAAGGTGACTAGGGCAGTGACATTATCCTACTAAGCCCTCATCTTACTCTTCTTTTTTTAAAGCTCTGTTTTTG
>JBAMIB010185459.1:0-12829 GCA_037177415.1 Kaempferia rotunda
CCAGCATTGATTTACCAGTAATAGTTCTATGTTCTAAATCTTAAACTATTGATTTTCCTATCATATTTATTCTTATATAACCTATAGTATGAGAATTCTTGTCTAGTTAATACTACACTCAAGTTCTCATAGAGAAGTAACGGTCTTTATCAATACGTTACAGTTGGATCCTGCAACACGAACTCTTGCATATTTAGCACTACACTCGAGTTTTTTGAGATGTAACGATCCTTACCGAAATATTACAGTCAAACCCTGCAACGCGTTCCTTACATAGAACAACCTAACATTAGTACAATAGTTTAATGGAAACATTCATTAAATTTTACCAAAGTTGTATACTGGCTGGCAACTTAATGCAACTCTTCTCCTTTATTAAAGATTAAAACCGACCATGACTAGTTCATCACGAACGGAGTTTAATAAAATTTGACAAATTATATAAATCTTTTTTAGCGAACATTACATTGGCACAATTTAGTAAAAAATTATACATACATAAATAATTTTTTAATATTATTTGAAAAATAGAACTATCTATATAACATATGTGATAAAAAGAAAAGTCTAATGATGTCAAATGCAAGATGTGGTGTGCTAAAATTTAAGAATTATATATGATCAAATAGGTGAAGAGAGATGTGTCCCCGAGACTACAGTGCACTGTTTAGGCCCTCTAAGTGAACCTCTTAGATTTAAATCTTTTTGAAAAAGTTTTATAGAATCGGACCAGCACCTCTTAAATATAAAAAGTAAGTGAATTTTCCTTTGCTATTTTTTTTTTAAAAAAAACACACCTAACTAACAAGCAGACATTGAAATTGAAACTCAGTGGCCCAAGAACAAACTCTAAAAAGGAATACTTTGTTTTATAAAGGTACGTCTACTTATAATACAAAAACTCTGAAAGTTTCTGCAGAATGAATACAAGTATAGCTCTAAGTGAAAACAAAATTCAGAAAAAAGGAAAAGAAAAAAAACCTTCGCGATCTAACTAATTATACCTATCGCAAAGCAGGAAGCCTCTTGCAGTCAGTGACTGTAAGAAGTTGGACGAATAATTAATAATCCAAGAAGCCTCCAGGATCTGCCAGTGCCGGATAATTAATAATCCATATATTGAAAATTAGAGTCGTCAATCTTGAACACCTGTTTAACATGGAAGTATGGAACAATGATCAAGGAAAGAAACTGGACGAATTCACGAAAGAAAAGAAATATATGCTATCAACATCAATTTTCTGAAAATGCAATGAAGTTTAGTACCGTAATTAGTGCTTGCTTAAAAGAACTCAATACCAAAGTTTTCGGTGAACAGATGTAATAGAATGTGATTTTTCCATCAAGAAAATGCAGTTAAACAACTTGGTTTTTTTCTACATATAAACATAAGCATGGCAAGACTGACAACTTAAAAAGAAATGAGATGCAGCGTGAACAATTCAAGTACTTCCCCAATGCAACAGGCAATGACGAAATAATGTTCCATCTAATGTGCAAAACAGGACATATTAGCTTGTGCCTTAGGTTTTAAAGAGGAACCCAAAAAAGCAGAAACATTAAACATCCAAGGAAGAACTAAATAAATTGAAACGAGGAAAATAAATTTCATGGATTGACTACCAGAGATTATGATACTTTGAGGACCATATTAAAAGTTCAGATAATCACAGAGAAAAGGATAATAAGAAGGTATACTTACAGAAACTAATCTAGTTCAGTTCTTCAGTTTTGCACCTACTGTTGGAAACTCAGCACTTTCACACCCATCCGAAATGTTAGCAGAAAATTGTTACTCAGTAAAATGTTTGATCAAAACGGAGGATCTTCTGCTGATCTCCATTCACTAGAACATAACTGGCAACTGGTGTATTAACACATCCACGTGCTTTTGTTTCTTCTAAATGCATCATCATAGTGTTATCATCACGGGAAACACAAATTCATGGATACTTCCTTTGGATTTCCCACAAAGTGAATATCAGGGTTCTTTATGCCCACAGAAACATCAGGAGTAATGTGAGACATATCAAGAAGAGTCAGCAAGACACCTAATTTTCTTGGCTACAAGGATTGTTTACAACATCATTGCTAGCATGATGGAATTCAGCCAAAGCATCAGCAGAAGCCAAACAGGTGCCTGATTCTAGATTCAGAAAACAAGCCGTGTCTAAGTTCTCTGTCTGATCTTGTATCTTGTAACACTTAACAACAACAGGTAAGAAGCATATTTTCTTCTGCAGCGCCAAAAAAAAAAAGATATACTGACGATTGCAAAAACAGAAGATTAAAAACCTATCATTTACAGGAGCTATGGTCAATGGCATCAACTTCAGCTTTCATTCAACTATGCTCTGGATTGATTCTTAATTAGCAGCTAGGTTTGCTGCCTCTAAATATTCCATAAGGGTCATACAAGATGTTCGATGTACTCCTGTACTCATCCTGTGGAGGTGAATTATTTTGGACAACTGTAAGGATCCTTTCATGTTTAAAGCAAAATGTTACACTGGCCTCAAATTGAAGCAGACCAAAAAGGCCAAAACAACTAGGAGTTGTTGGAAACTATGTGACATTCTTGCTGATCTTTTAATGCATCAACAACTACAATTTTATTCTCAATAATATCAGAAGTATTGCCAATTAACTCAGTCGTCTGAACAGTTGGAAGATCGATTCCAGATTTTTCTTCACTATGAAGACTTGTTTTGCCTCCTCTAGATAAAATGTTTGTGCAAACATCACCAGCAGTCTCTACTGACAAATACTGGGAAGATTTGCCATTGTTAATAGGATCAGCAGAATCATCTGAAATAAAAGATGATTCTTCAGTTGCATTTCCGCAACGGCCAACAGCTTGGGCAGAGTTATGGGGCTTGGCTTCAGCAGCAATTAGCTCAGAAGAATCATAAGTTGACTTTATATCTTGATGATCTTTGATGTCATATTCAATGACTCCAACTGCAAAAATCACAGAGGTTTAAAACGGAAAGTCACAAAGAAAATATTCAATAAATGTCAATGTCATCCCATGTGGTCACCTTCATCAACAGGCGTATCATATTTAGAAGAATGATTTTCCAGCAGTGGCTTCTGTAGTAAACCAGTACCAGGAAAAACCAATATGTTTATGGACCTAACTTCTAATTCTTGAGAAACCTCAAGCTGCTTAAAGCTAAATACATTAGTCCATGTTTCCTTTAATTCAGAAATTGCAGGTATGACCAGCTTTTCAATATTGAGGGAAGAGAGAACCTGAAGATGAGAACAAATTATTTCACCAAAAAAAAAAAAGATAGAGAGAGAGAAAGAAAATTAATTAGTTCATAAAATTATAATAACACATAGCTTTTTAAAAAAAAAAGGAAAATAGAGATGAGAAAAATTAAATAGTTCATAGAATTATAATAAAAGACTGCTTGTTGTGAAAGAAAAAGAGGGGAGGAGGAAAACTACACTATTGCTTAATACAATAGTCTAAGTACTGAAAAATTCACAAACTGAGTAACAATGTGCATATCTACAAACACCTAAGTGGCTACCTCTTTAAAGGAAAAGCAAACCTTAATTAACTATTGACAAAGATGACTGTAACATTGCAACTGCGAATGAAGTCAATTTCACACAAAATAACTGCAAAGTTTTAAATATCAGACACCTAATAATTCATTTAGCTTACAGAAGAACCATCAGCCTGTACCAATTAATAGTTGGCTAACCCGTAGTCATATTCTTTCATTCTGAAGACAAAACATCAGTGGCATTGTAAAGGTTGGCTCCTAGGCATCCTCTGCAAGGTTGAATCTAGGATTGTAAGGCAATCAAATAATGCCACATTAGGATCACTCCTGGGCTAGCCTTTTTATTTTTTTTCCATCTTTCAAATGGCATACTTCATAACACTTCCATTTAGTTTTCCTCCCATGTGAGTAAGGACATTTTCAATGCTCTAAAGTCTAAAACCTGACAAATGTTTCCATTTTATCTTCCATATTTAATTGCATATATAGAAATCACAATCATGTTGTTTTACAAGAACATTAGAAATTTATAAGTTTGTGACCCAAAATAAGTCTAATATCTGCAGCTGTAAGTATGCATGGTCTGTATGTCATAGTAGTTAAAATGAATTGAGGCAACATAAATTGAAGCAATTGCTAAGGCTTTAAAGGAAACAAAGAAAGCAGGACAGGCAGTAGGGAAATTTGAAGGGGAGAGAAAGAGAGAGAGAGAGAGATGGTTGAAACAAATATACTTTCTTAATAATTATGATGGCAGAGAGATGATATTGAAGATAATTCAGTTTACAGCTTCTTACCTGCTTTAAGCATAGAGATAAAAGAAATTTAACGCATATATGAATATAAACATAATGATTAACTTTTAAGTTGTATAAGAACTATAAAATAGCATAAAAATAATGAAAGAATGATATACTTATAGTCAAGATGTAGAAAATTTTATAATACGATGAAAATAGAAAAGAATAGGACAAAACATATAGCCACAATCTATTTATATTTACTCAAAAAAAAATCCAAGAGAATATTTACTGATTCAATTCCACTAAGAAGCCGACGGCACATCCCTTGACGTCTATACATGTTTCTTGTCCCAATGAAAGGCATTTCTGCCAGTCTGGTTCCATGAATTCTGTTTGGTGCAATAAAATCAACAAAATTCAATATCAAGACCTGAGCAAATAGATGATGATGAAAAAAAGAAATCAAATCTTGTTGATAATATTCAGGGAAGACTTAATTTTAGATTTACACTTTAGGTTAACTGTCTTTGACAAATACTAGATTTGCTACCACAGTAAGAAAAAATAAGTATGTGCATTACCTATTGACTAGCCAGAGACAATCATTAGGTTTACTGATATAGCTTAACTGCACCAAAAACATATGTTGGAGAGGTCAAACCATCCTTGTAACTTGTGAGGCTCCATTAAATCCACCCAACAGAAACCTAAATGAATTTCCTGTAAAAATCTTTCTTGGCCAGATTTTTTCCCCCTAGATTAACTAAATGAACGTACCCCATTGTGATGGAAGAAAAGAAACCAAACAATAACAAGACTCTGAAGGAAAGAAGACAAAGGTTAGCTATAAAACTAAGTTGCAATGGCCAATGACATCTTGTATTATATTGATACCATTTATAGCTGTGATTATCAGCTAAAGACGATGGGCAATAATCCATGTAGTGGAAATCATGTGAGAGAGAAGATCCGATGACAGCACTAGTAGGAAGTGGTTATAAAATAAAAAGAGCAAATACTTAAGCACCGGAGGAGGCGATAGGGAAACACAACACAAGGAAATGGAAGAGAAGAAAAATAATGAAACAATTCTGTTTGGAGGTGGGAAAGAAGATTAGA
This sequence comes from Kaempferia rotunda, assembly GCA_037177415.1. Classification (NCBI taxonomy): domain Eukaryota; kingdom Viridiplantae; phylum Streptophyta; class Magnoliopsida; order Zingiberales; family Zingiberaceae; genus Kaempferia; species Kaempferia rotunda. Next base: position 5,384 of record JBAMIB010185459.1, read on the forward strand.
TAGTAATTAATCGAAGTAGTGCTTAAATACAATCAAAAATGACTCTCCATTAATGAATTGCAATCTATCTATATAAAAATGGCACTTTCTTAGAGGTAAAGATATGATGACCAAAAATGTCTAAACACTCAGAATACAAATCAGTCAGATTATATCAGCTTCAGATTGGATAAATTAGAATCATCCCTACGTGTCTCCTCCGTTCTAAGAATTTCACATAACAAATGCATCAAGGAAGAAGAATCATCATTTATTGAACGATATGCTCAACAGAAAGAACAAACCTAAAGTTACATCAACCCAAAAACTCTTCAGGAAAGCTTGATGTATACAAGTTAACTCAAGCAGTTATTACTTCTTATCCAAATATCACCTGTTTAAGAAAATAAGAAAAACGTACCTGATAGATGCCACAGAGATAATTTCATCCCCTTGCTCCAAAATAAAAGTGTAGAACGCTCTGTAATTCAGCCGACTGAAATTTGATCTACACAGAAAACCAAAGTCATACATAGAGCAGAGTTAGTTATATGATATTTATTAAGAAATCACAGAAGGCACCTTTACCAACAACTCTCAGTTATTCCAAAAAAAAATAAAAATAAAACTTTGTTCCCTAAATCTTATAGGGAAGATTTTTTCTTTTTGTGAAAAAATACCTTTAAAAAACATAAATATAGAAACACAAATAATAGAGAAAATAAAAGACATTAAAACATTATGACTATTTTTAGCGACTTACCAAACATATACAAAAAAAAAAGGCACATAGCTCCATAAGCTTAAATTCTCTTTAAATAAAAAAAATAAACATGTTAAAATATCTTATTTTATCTAGGCTCAAATGTTGTGTAATGTTATCATCTTTGTAAAACTAACAACCATGTGGAACATGGAATATCCTAAAATTATTTATAGAACTACTATAATAAAGTTGCTTGTGTAGTCATTTAAAGAACTGCAATTGCAAATAGTGAATGCATTTGCAGGAACAAAACAAGTTGCAATTGTCATTATACTATTTGCATTTGCATCTGCCTACAACATTAATTGTTGGCTACCATAGGGTCTCAGCATACACAAGCTCAAATGGCAAAAAGAGCAAACATTGACTCTAAAAGACCTAAAGCACAGTTAAAATTTTGATGAGAGACATTTTTCTTTCACAAGTCTAAAAATTCAAAACAGTTTCAAGATACCATTTATAATCTTGTTTTTTCTTACATCATACTGTTCATGATTAGCTTTGATGTCCTACTAAAAAAAACTCATCAGTTTTGTTCTGTAGGATCCAATATAGACCGGCAAACCAGTTCCTAGTTAGATTGACTGGAGAAATTTTGATAAATAGTACATAGGTATTAGGACCCAAATATGTAGTCGTGTTTTACCAGTTACAAAATCTTAAACATTGGTTAATATGTACAACTAGAGAGATTGAGTTGGGAGAAAACTAATTCCATTTGGACCAGTTTGATACAAAATAAATAAAAGCAACATCGATCTGTCTAGCAATTCTGAGTTATCAAGAACAACTTCTATGATTCTATCACCTTACATAAATGCAATATGAAATTCTGGGATTCACAAGCATGCAAACTCATTGTTAGTTAGTGCCTAGCCATGGAGTTTAAAATAATAGTATGACAGATGCTTACCCACAATTATACACTACATTATGAATAAGGTTAATGCCACTTCTCCGGTCAACAATAGGCAGAAAACACTCATCCATAACTGCAAGGGCGACAGCAATCTTTGAGTTGGATTCAGCCATTTGATGGAACTGTAATGGGGATTTAGAAGAATCCTCATCAAAACGCCTGACAACACTCCATGAAAATCCAGATTCGATATCATTCTTCATCCCAAGAATCTTCTTTAGTCCTCGGAAAATCTACAGCGATCAAAATTACAAGACGATGATACCATATCAAAGGTGAATAGATATATTATTCAAATCCTACAATAATACATAAACATTCTACTTTCGCACCTTATATAAGAACATTAAACAATACTAAGTTACCAGCAGATTGGACAATGTTCAAGAGTTATTATAAAGCAACCATGAGGCTTACTTTTCGCCCAGTCAGCCTAATAAGCTATAACTAATAGTTTTTCTCCAGTATATAACAATTTTATATACCTACAGAAGCCAATCGTTGCCACTTAATGTTTACATAAGTTACATTTTTATAGAGAAAAATTAGGCATTCTTATATATAAGAGCTTCTTAATGATATATCAATAGAAGAAATTTTTATGTCCATAAATTCCACATTTGATCAACCAAAACCAGTTTGACTGACAATTATTCTCCTTTCCTTTTCTTTTCTTTTCTTTTTCTTGCTTCATTTTATTACCTTACTTGCTAAAAATTCTTTTTTGACAAAAAAAAAATCCATATACTTCCATCTGTTATATAAATGTGTGGTGTTTGCATCCCATATTAATAAATGCCATTTATTTATTTTGTTCTTTGTTTTAAGAGATGTTTTCATATCCATAATTTTGCTTATCTAGTTTCTTTGAGTTGAATTTTTTGATATGCTGTAAATGCAAAATTGGAGGTGCCTTTTTTTTTGTGTTTCGTTTTTGTTGTTTTCCTTTGTATTATTATATCTCCAACCTAATATATTGTCATTTACACATTTCTATTCTTGTATTGCCGCCGTGATTGTCATCAACCAATATCAATATAATAATTCAACTTAGATTGCTATTGGTAAATGGTGAAATGATTTTTCCAAAGAAATAGATACATAAAGATTTTTGGCAGAATTTCAAAAATTAAGATTCCAAGAAATCACTTAGAAATGAGTTAAGTTAGGTTATACTGTGAAATTATGGAATTAACTGAAATTTAATCAAATTTAGAGGAGGAAAATTTGAAATAAATGTAATTTTGTCAAATAAGGTTGATTTAGGAAAACTTGGCTGATATACCCAATTCTTCGCTGATTGCAACTTGAGTCATAGCCAACATAACAAGAGGAGGAGACATTCTTCATCACTTATTTGAATTGCAGATTAAACTGCTCAACCTCGACACCTCTAGAAATTTATCACAAAATCAATTGTTTATCTTACTATTTCTGGAATCTACCGCTAGCTAGACCAAGTACCCCATCTATCTCATATATTTGTCTCTTGCATAATATTGTCATATCATTATTACCAATCAAGATAAAATACGGCATCACTCTTGATAGACATTAGCCTCGAAACCTCCTTCTTACATATCAATAATCTAATTTTACTTGACAGCTATATATAAATAAAATATGATCTCATTATTTATGGTATTATATCATAACAATATAGTATATATAATATGATACCAATATAATATTATAACAAACTTATGAGCCTGATGATACTAAATATTACTATTTTTGATAAGTTTCCTTGACAACGCATTATATTATTTATTATATTATTTATTATATTATTTACATTATATTATTTATTATACTATTTAGTTTTCTATATCTTTATAAACTATTTTTGGAAAATTTTCATAATAAATTGTTTGGTACTTTTGAAATTTGTTCATATTATTTTTATTAATTATGCTTAATTCAATATTTTTTAAGATTAACTTTTGTGATTAAATAAACTATATAAATAAATTAATAATTGTTTTAAAAACTCTATATAAACAAAGAAGCATAAGCTTATGGAGCGAGAAACCACCTAGGGTTCACCTATGACCAATCATGTATTGTGCAGCTTACTCTGATCTCCGTTCTCTATCTTGTTAATTTCCAAGTCATGTTTAAGTTAACATTTATTTAATTAAATCAATTTTGCTAAATTCATATAACAAAATGGGCATATTTTATCTATTGCTTACATCAATATTTTATTCTGGTTATTTGGATAAATATTCATATGGAAACATATATTGCTTAAAATGATAATTATTGGATGAAAGAGGAAAGTTTTATTTGTATTGATTGTTTAGGTTATTTAATTTGATATATTATATAGTCAATGCAAACAAACTCATTTTCTTGGCATGCAGTTGTCAACATACCTAAAGTAAATTTCTAACAACATGCGTGTTACGTAGAGTATCAACCGTATGCCCACCCACAAACACCTTTTATAGACCTATTCATTGAATATATAATTTGAAAGATGCATAAATGAGAGGATGGATGGACCTTTAACCCATCCTTACAATGTTTGGTTGGAAGAATGAATCAATCATTAAGGATAAAGATTCACATTTTCCCCTCATATTTACTCTGCCCAAAATAGGGAAAATCGAGCAAATGATGGAGGAAGATATTTTGTTAATCACATCTTTGTCATTCAAATGTTTTGTAACATAATTAGCACCCGTTGAACCTCACGCTCGCATCTCTTCGTTCTAGTCAATTTCTCACGTTGTGTTCTCATGCTTGCTCGCCTACATGCCTTCTTCTTCCATAAAAAAACCGAACAAGAGTATTTAGTTCACGTTGCTTATCCTCAGTAGATTGCTCATACTTTATACCCTCGTATTGTGCATCTACGTGCACTTACACCTTCTTTGACCGTAAACACAAACAAAATGGGAATTATAAAGGAAAGGCATTAATAAATTGTTAGATATGAATTCTTGTATAAAAGTTTGTTGGATTGATTTAATGTTCAGAGAGGAAAGTAGTTATGATGGATTTAATTACAATGCAGAGAGGAAAGTAGTTATGAAAAGGAGAGTATTGTTGCCTTTTAAAAATTTAATTATTTGTCCTTCAATTTATTAAACCAAGTGAAAGGATAGATGAATAGATGGATCATTTTATTCATCCATCTATTTAAGTGAATAAGAAGGGCAAGTTAACTTTCATCGAATCTACCCATTTATGCATCCATCCATAACCATACATCGTTCAACTTATCCAGACATACACATGTTATTATCTTCTTCATTATAACACAATATGCATGAAAGAAAGCAGAATATGCTATCAATAACATTCTTGATATAACTGAAGATAGGCATGTATCCAAACATATTAAATTTTGATGTAACAAAATCATCATAAAGGATGCATGAAAAGGTTGATGACTTTCTACAGAAATAATTTGAAATTTCAAACTAGATGGAGCTATTTACACATTATGTCATGGTCACATGGATTCGTAGGAATCGTTTTTGTACCTTTCTACAACTTGAGGAACAAAAAGAAATGGCAGTACTCTTGGAAGTGGCAGAAATATATTCTGTCTCAGGAATGCAATCTTCATGGTCTGCAAAATCCAATACAAGTAAATCCATAGCTCTTAGAATGTAGAAGGGCATTTAATTAAGAGCATATAACAGGAGGATTCATACATTTTGCCTCACACTGGTGACAAGAAAGTAATAAGGAAACTGTTTCATAGCTTGCACTGCTAGGATCAGTAGAGATCCGCCCACAGAACCTGCAGCAGCAGTTGATACAGTGCCAATCTCCAGGAGGAAGCTTCTGGAATGCAACACAGGAACTTAAGACATTCATGCATAGCAGAACCAAAAGGCAAAGAAATTACCAAGATTAAGCTGACAATCATGTAGAAAAATAAACTAAAGAATGTGGCAGTTATGCGCATGGAATTAGCATAGTAGCTAATTATAACATAAATATTACCAGTCATTAATAAAAATCAATAGTTTTGCAGAAATCCATTTTGGAAGCTGCATAATTTTCAGAATCCACAAAAAAATGGAGATGGAGAAAGAAAACTATTTATTTATAAAGAACAAATAAAAAAGCCACGATCTATATTTCTGCAATAACCACATATGCAATAGCAATGCCAACTAACTACGACAATGCGTTCTATAAAGGGTAAGGTTTGTTCAAAGTAAGGATCGTTCAGTTTGACGTACCTCGATGCCTAAGCAAGCCAGATGAAAGGTTGACGGACAACCATCACAACAGATTAAGGGACCACCATCACCGCAGATACCACATGTATCATCATTAGGGTCATCACCATTGACATCAATATTGTAGAATCCCTGCCGTTCAGATTCACCCTGTTTTTTCCATGCCTCAAGCTGGCATTTCAACAGGGAAATTTCTCCATCCCCCAAAAATATATTTTGTGACGGATGTATAAGTTTGTTACCAGCATGAAGACCGAAGTTTGATAGAGAAAGGATTTTACCACAGCAGCTACAGTTAATGCCGTCTCTAGTTATCCAGCCTTCCAACTTTGTTTTAGTCATTCGCTGGTTCATATACTTCACTTTTCCATTTATGGGCAATACACCCACATCTATCATCCATGAAAGAACTGTCCTTTTATGCCTGTAAGTGACATAATCAGCGTCATCAGCTTCTGACTTATGGTTAATACCACGGGCCAATAGGGTGCATCCTCTCTGTTTGCTTCTTCCGTTGTGCTGATTCTTATAAGATGTGTCTGAAGTCAACTTACCCTTAGTAGCTTGATCTCTAAGATGTCTCTTGTTAGATTTTTTCTTTACTTTCTTCCCTTTATACTTTGGGGATTCTTCAGACTCTTCTATCCTCCTCCTTCTCTTGTTAACAACAACTCTTTTCAGTAAATCAAGTGACTCCAAAGGTATGATAGGGTCGCTCACAGATGGTGTTCTACAGTTCGTTCCAGAAGAAATCTTACCCTCCAATTTGCTTGTTCTCTTTAGACGTTCCTGATACACTGCATAAGCCTTTGTGATTGACCAATAACCACCATGACCTTCAGGAGGTATGTAAACAGAATCCTCATAGTTCCTGCCTCTTCTTGGCCTCAGATCTATTGTCCAACCAGCATTAAGAAGTATATCTTTTAACTGATCTCTAAGTTTTTGCTTTTCAGTTCTGCGAGATACATTTGCACCCTCTGATACTTGTTTTGCCTTAACAACACTTTCTGCACTGGAGTTGCTCTTTGTTCTCAAACCAGACTTAGCCTTTGAAATATGCGCTTTCTTTTTTCTTGTTTTATGAAAAACATTCTTCTGCGGTGTTTCACGTTTACTGTTTGCACTCTTCTCGAGACTGTTCTTTTTTGACTTTCTCGATTCATTTTTGCTCGGCGAGCCACTTACGCTTGAATTTTCATCAACTCTTTCAAAGGGAGAAAGGGATTGATGCTTCAGTGTGGCACGGGTAGCTACACCACGAGAGCTTATGGCCTTTGAGACCTCTTCATAATTCCTTTTAGAATGGTTCTCAAGCCCATCCACCTTCTTATTACTAGGGAGTACTCGCAAGGCGCCAGCTTTCCCTTGCATCCTCATAATATCATCCTTGGGTTGTGAAACGCCAATGTCTTCTGCCCTGTCTCCAGTGACACAGCTACTGTTATCCTTCGCCTCAAGTTTCTGCTTATCTGGTGATTCTATCAGCTTGTTCTTCCCAGTTTTTTGTAAATTTGCCAGTGTTTGGTTCTCCATTACTCGACCCCTCTTCCTCTTTGCAGGGACTGAGGATTTGG
>JBAMIB010185566.1:0-12829 GCA_037177415.1 Kaempferia rotunda
TTCACCAAACACTCAAACTTTACATTGAATCAGCTTTTGACTTTTATTTCCAAACACTCCATACTTTAGCTTCTCACAAACTTCAAAATAATCTCTATAAGAATCACTTTTCAAGAAGCAAAAGCTCTCCCAAACACTCCCTAAATCTTTTTTATGTTGGACACCCTTCGGAGGTGAAAATCATCTTACAATTTGTTTTCACAACAATATTACAACAAGAAATAAGAATGCAAATACAAATGAAAGCAAAAAATAACTTTATAATGAAAATCTTACTTTGCTTGCTTTTTGTCGTTTTGGATTATCTTTCGGTGATGTAGATTGTTGTAGCACTTAGTTTTCAAACCGTCAAGAACTGTCACCAAATATCTCCTCGAAACTCTTCTTTTATAGCCTTCAAGTTGATGCTAATTTCTATTTGACACTCGATTGATTTTACGCATCATTCGATTGCCCTATCGAATCTAACCGTTTAAACCTACAGAGTAGCTCTTTCTTAACTGATATAAAATATCACTCGACTACTATCATCAGTCAAATTAAATAGCCAATTTTGAAGCTTGTGTATATTGCTACAATATCCATTAATCAATTGATTAAACCCATCAGTCGATGGGTATTGTGTTGGTACAATCATCATCTAATCTAGGCTGACCAATTTCATTAATCTCGAGTTGGCTCGAGCATGAGTTTTTATATTTGATAATATATGAGAGAGAAGTAAAATAGATGAAGCGTGAACTGGATACGTGATTGGAAAAGCCCTAACTAAGGTTAGGCAACAAAACAGTCCTAACTGAAGGTTAGGCAAGGAAAAACATTAACTGAGATTAGGCAGCAAGGTTAGGCAATGGAAAAGTCCTAGTGGGACTAGTGGAAGTTCGACCGAGGCTAGGCAGCGAAGACCTAGTTGGAAACTAAGTAGTGGAAATCCTAGCAGGGCTAGGCAATGTAAGATCTAACTGGAGGTTAGGCGGTGAAAGTCCTAATGGCGCTAGGCAATTAAGATCTAGCTGGGAAAGTCCTAGCGGGGCTAGGCAAGGAAAAAGTTTAAGTGGATCAAAAGTTGACGGGACACATGGTGATTGAAAGTCCAAGTGAATCATAGAGCACTGAACACTTGACACGAGATGGAAAATCTAAGTGGGTCAAAGGTTGATCGGACACTTGGTGAAGAAGTCTTGGCAAGTCAAGGTTGATAGGATGCTAACCAATGAAAAGTCCTAATAGTCACGGTAGGATGGATATCGGGCAAGAAATCCCTAAACTCGGATCAAGTGAGTTAGGGATGGGCAATCGAAGGCAATCGATTGGGACATTTTTGTGAGAGCACAATAAGGCTGGGAATCGATTGGTCAATTGATTGGACTCAAGTTTAATTGATTGAGCCAATCGATTAATGTGTTTTTGCGAAGCATAGTAGGTGTTGGAATCGATTGGGCAAACAATTCTAGCAATGCTAATAGATTAGGGTAATCGATTTGGCATTGCTTTTCTTAGACCATCTCTAATCCATAACACTAAATTTGGTGTTATTTTCAAACTAAAATGGTATAATTTCAATATCAAATACTATTTCAACTCCAACTCATCCACACCATATTACACCATAAAGGAATATTCTTAAGAATATTCTTTAAAATATGTTTTAGACTATTCTATTTTTCCTATTCATAATTTAATTATCAACATACACTTTAATTTATTAGTATTTTTATATGATAATTATTATATTTAAAATTAATACTTCATTAATATTTGATAGGTTAAATTTTTTAAAATTTAGCATCCAACTAATAAATTAGTGACATAATAAAATTTTTAATATTTTATTGTATTTTTTATGAAATTAGTGACATAATTTATAAATGTAATTATAATTAAAATATATTAAATAAATTTAAAATAATAATTTTAATAAATTAAATCTATACCAATAGACATAATAAAATTTAAATATGATACTTAAATACACTTAATTTAAATCTATAATAATTATTAATTATATTTAAATATCCTATAGGTAAAGATAAAGAAAATAATAATTACAAAGTAACTATATTTAATTTTATTAATTCTATAATAAAATTTAAAAAAATAAAATTTTCTTCAGCACCAAATATGGTGATGTGAATAGTGTAACACCAAAGATGGTGTTGCATTATTCACCACACCATATTTGGTGTATGTATTGGAGGTTTTTGGTGCTAATCCATCACCAAATTTGGTGTTTTTAAGATGGATTGGAGATGGTCTTATGAAGAAAGGCTATGAGTGATTAAGGCAATCGATTCAAACTTTATCCAATCGATTAAGATAATCAATAGGAACCTTGTTCACGAGAGAACAGAAAGTTTGAGAATAAATCGGGCAATCGATTACACAACTTTTCTCTCATGAACTGAGCTTCAAAATCAATTGGCTCAATCGATTAGAAGATGTTGAATCGATTGATATAACCCACCAATCGATTAGGTGCTCAAAAAAATAGTTATACGAATTTGAACGATCAAATCCTACGTACATGGCAATCGATTGGCAATCGATTAAAAACCCTAACTCAATGCAAGAAAGGGTTTCTCGCAAAGGTTTAAAGCATGGGAAGCTGATGCCAGTTCTTACGAGTTGGAGATAAAAGTGTTGTTGCATTTTCAATCTTCAAGAGACATTTCCTAGCTACAAGAGATCAAGCAAGCAAGGTTATTCATTGTAAAATCATTTTTAATTTATTTGCTCATGTATTTCATATTTCTTGTTTATTTTTGTGTTTGAACTTATACGAACTTTCTCTGCCTCCTAGAAGGAGGTTTTTCATAGTATGTCTATGAGTGAGGAATGAACCATTAGATTAGTCCCCTCAAAAAGATAGATATCAAGTAAAATCAAGGGTGTCCTACCTCCCAAGTGTCCCAACATATTGTAGTGGCAATGTAGCAAAACACTGTTCACGGTTATGTGGTCTACTGTAGCAATACTGTAGTAGTATTGTAACAATCATAATTTTGAGGTTTTTGGATTTTTGGCAATGTAACAAAACAGTGTTTCTATTTTAATCTTACCCAAGCCCAATTTTCTTCTTGTCTGATCTCAACCTATCAAGACTTCTTTTACTCGGCTTTCAGTCAACTCTAACTTATCAAGACTTTCTATTGCCTAGAATCACATCATCCTTGACCTGTCGGGACTTCACGCCTCATGTCAACTCTTTATTAGACTTTTGACAGTTAGGTGTGCGGTTAACCTGATCCACATGTACCTTTCTCTTACTAACTACCTATTAGATTTCCAATCACCAAGTGTCCGATCAACCGTGATTCACTTAAATTTTCTATCGCGTACCAACTCCATGTTAGACTTTCAAAAGACCGCCAAATGTTCAGTCGACCGCGACCTACTTGAACTTCTCTTTGCTTATCAAGTATTCGGTCACCTTAGTCTACTTGACTTTTCGTTCAACCAACTTAACATATTGATCAATTGTCAAATATTCGGTCAATATTAACATACTTGACATCTAATTAATATATTGATAAAATATTAAAATCTCAACTCAACTCGAGTAAACTCGAGATTGGTCAACCTACTCAACATTGACCAAGTTGATTGCACTTCTTAATTAAATATTACCTAAATAATCAAACTTTTTTGATATCGCATGAAGACCCTTTTCATTGAATCAAGTCGATAAGTACTAATTGATTTTTAGCAAAATATAAAGACTACCCACTTTTCTAAAAGTAATGGTTTCGATATAAAAAAAAGTCTTTGCACAATTACTATGTAATATAGTACTTATCATCACATATTGCAGCATGCTTGAAGACTCATATTAGTGTAATTCCTTCGGGGTGGTACGTTGATTAAAATATGAAAGATTACCGTATGAAGTTTAGAGGTCAAAACTCAGTATATCCGAGCATATACCTCCCCTATGTCTTGATCATTTGCACTAATGACTAGTAGCCACTAGCTCGTGATTTACCTCCTCCGTGTTGGCTTAGAGACGGGTTGACGAAGGCGTTGGGGGCAAGCAAATCGTCTTTTGCCACTTGAAGACTCATATTAGTATTTGTTCTAATAGGGCAAGTTCATGTGTTCATTAGATACAATCATCATCTATTGGAGAGAATATCAACTTGAGAACACTTCTCAAATTGGTTTACACTAGCAATACAGCAAAAAATCTACCACACCTCCAACGGAAGCTCCTTTATATCTCTGACTGGTGTGCTAGCACCCGGGAACAAAGGAGCGGGTCCGCATTTGCAGAGCCGCTCCTTCATTCTTATTTTTTAATTGTTAATTATTTTTTATTTATGAAATAAAATAAACAAAAAGATAAAAAAAATAAATTTACATAGGAAGGAGAGATAAAAATTGGATTTAAATAAAATAAAAAGTTAGCAATTTATGGATTTAAATTTTATAAAAATTAAATTATATAAAAAGTAAAATAGAAAAGAGAGATAAAAAATATATATAATGAAAAAATATGGAACTTATGAAAAAGTTATTGAGAGATTTTTTTTATAGAGGAGAAATATACAGAAGTTTTTACTTTTAATGTGGCGTTGATATAGTATAAGGAGCTTCTTGAGGGTGTCTATGGATGCTCTTAAAAAGGCTAGGGTTTTGTGTAGATCTGTCAATTTGGGCTGGGCTATTCGGGTTGGCCTGCCCAGCCAAACAATTTAAGCGGACTAGGTTGGAATTTTATCAACTCAAACCCACCGTGGGTTGACTCGCCTAGGCCCGCGACTGGTTGGGTTGGCCCGCGGGTTGAGAAACACATGTAATCCAAGTTGTATATCAATTTATTATATATTTTTGTTATGATTGTAAAATAAAAATGTTACTTTTCATTCAACATTAGTATTTATTTGTGTCCATTTACATTTAAAATACATATTTCTAGATATATTTGATTGGTGTAACCTTTCCGAAGTAAAATGTTAAAAATATAAAATTATTTTTAATTATTTTTTAAATTTTTGACGAGCCCGCGGGTTGACCCGTCTAACCCGCAACCCGCCTTAGATTGGGTTGGGTTGGGGATTTTCCAACCCGCCAAGATGTCGTCCCGCCTCGCCCCGCCCTACCAAATAGCCGGCCCGCCATGGGCCGACCCGCCCCGTCACCGATTGACCTGTCTGACAGCTCTAGTTTTGTGTCATTGCCCGAATCAATCATTTGATCATATCATAAAATTAATATATTATTCTCAAAATCATTAATCTAACATCATTGTCTTGGATTTTTATTACTAAAACAACAATATTATTAGAATCACAAGTATATATAAGATTAAGATGTAGATTTGCATGCTATTAATTTGGCGGGAGAGGAGGAAGAATGGAGGAAGGACATGCGTTGACAAGGTCAAAGAGAAGGAACGTACAAAGTCAACGCCACGTCGCCTCCTCAAATCTCTCCCTGCCTTCCTTTCTCGAGCCACGGCCGCGGCATATACTATTTTTCCCTCGGCCTCCTCCTCCTCCTCTCCATCACCGCTTCCCTAATCTTCTGCACCTCCTCCCCTCCGCCTTCCCTCCCTCTCAAGTGGCGGAGGAAGAGGCTGAGGCAGAAGCAGAACTAGAGGAAGGCGAAAGCCAGCAAACAGCTCAGGGAGAGGAGAAAATAAAATTTTTAAAAAAAAGGCCAAAAAAAATTTGATTCAACAGCTTAATCCCACACCGACACCGCCACCGCCGGAGCCACAATGTCCGCCTTCCAAGACTTCAGCTACCTATCCGAGCGCCGCCGCGCCGAGCGAGCGCAGCGCCGCAAGCGCATGATGATTGCCGCCGGTACCGTCTCTGTGATCCTCGTCGCCGCCGTTTGCGCGGCAGCTGCCGTTGTCTATAACTCCAAGTCCACCACATCCACCGCCACCACCACTGCCAATTCCGCTTCTCATTCTTCCTCCTCCTCCTCTTCCTCCCATAAATCCTCCTCCTCCACCTCCTCCTCCTCTTCCTCGTCGTCCTCCTCCTCCAACTCCACCAAGGGGTTTCAAGTTTCCAATGCCGTTAAAGTCCTCTGCTCGGCGACCGACAACCACACCCTCTGCGAATCCGCCTTGAAAGACCTAGTGGACTCTACGTCTAGCCCTAAAGACATCGTCCGCGCCGCCGTAGCCGTCATTGTCGACGAGGTCGGCAAGGCATTCGAGCAGTCCGTCGCGATCGGCACGGCAGACCCAGCGGTAAAGAGCGCCGTGGAGGTCTGCCAAAAGCTGCATAAGTACGAGGTGACGGAGCTCAACAGCACGCTGAGTACCATCGACGCGCACCACCTGAACCAGCTCCCGGATCAGGCGCACGAGCTCAAGAACTGGCTCAGCGCCGCCGCCACTTACCAAGAGACCTGCATCGACGGCTTCCCCGACGGGGAGCAAAAGGACAAGATGAAGGCCGCGATGGCCACCTCCAAGCAGCTCACCAGCAACGCTTTGGCCATCGTCGGCAGCTTGTCCTCGTTCCTTTCGCTGATCAAAATCGGAGGCGGGAGCGGCGGCCGGCGTCTCCTCGCCAAGGACCAGCGACTGATTGCAGATCACTCAAAGGCGATCGGGGAGGATGGTTTTCCCAATTGGCTTCGCGACGGCGACCGGCGGTTTCTCATCGGCAAAGCAGCCAAGCAGTTGACCCCGAACGTGACGGTGGCCAAGGACGGCAGCGGAGACTTTAAGACCATCTCCGAGGCGCTTGCTAAAATACCGACCTCCTACGACGGCCGGTAGCTTCATCTCTCTTCCTGTCTCTCTCTGTCTCTCGATCCCCTGCTTAGAAATCGTTAATGTGTTCTTGGAAATCGATGAAGGTATGTGATCTACGTGAAGGAAGGCTTGTACGAGGAGCAGGTGGTGGTGGACGCGAACATGATCAACGTCACCATGTACGGTGACGGCTCGAGGAAGAGCGTCATCACCGGTAGCAAGAACTTCGTCGACGGCACCAAGACATTTGAAACCGCCACTTTCGGTAAGCGCCCGATCGATCGATCGGAATTAATTAATTAGAGCTCGCGTTTTTGGTTAAGATTAATGATGAATTGAATTGTGGTGGTGGTGGTGGGAATATAATTAATTAAGCGGCGATCGGGGACGGATTCATTGGCATAGCGATCGGGTTCCTGAACACGGCGGGGGCGGCGAAGCACCAGGCGGTGGCGCTCCGGGTGCAGTCGGACCGCTCCATCTTCCTCAACTGCCGCATGGAGGCGTACCAGGACACGCTCTACGCTCACACCCACCGTCAGTTCTACCGCGGCTGCCTCATCCTCGGCACCGTCGACTTCATCTTCGGCAACGCCGCCGCCATCTTCCAGAATTGCATCTTCAGCGCGCGCCGCCCCCTCGACAACCAGCAGAACATCGTGCTGGCGCAGGGGCGCACCGGCAGCCACGAGACCACTGGGTTCGTGGTCCACAACACCCGCTTCACCGCCGAGCCCGACCTCGAGGCGGCTGCCGGCAAGATCCCCAGCTACATCGGCCGCCCCTGGAAGGAGTTCTCCCGCACCGTGGTCATGGAGTCCGACATCGGAGACATCATCAGCCCCGACGGGTACATGCCGTGGGACGGCGACTTCGCCCTCAAGACACTTTCCTACGTGGAGTACGGGAACAAGGGAGCGGGCGCCGACACCTCGAAGCGCGTCAAATGGCCGGGCTTCAAGGTGATCGGCCGGAACGACGCGGTGGCCTTCACCCCGACGACCTTCATACAGGGAGATGATTGGATCCCCAAAACCGGCACGCCGGTGCGCTTAGGCCTCTATGATTGATCAGCTGCTAGCTATTAGCAGCATAGTCGCCGGCGGATGTCCATGCCTGCCAATGAAAGTGATTGCCTGCTGCACATGTATATGTATATATATTATATATATATACACATATACAAATTTACTGTGTGAGAAGGTTTTTTGTTTTGTTTTGTTTTGTTTTGTTTTTTTTTTTTTCGAGGTGAAGAGGATTGATGGATTATTCTTGATGCAGGGAGAAGTGCAAGAAAGAAAAAAAAATAACATAAAAGGTTTCAAATTGTCTAGTATATTCTTAGCCAGAGGCAAAAATCTAAAGGTATCCTTTATTATCACTTTGGGGCTTTTTTTTTTTAATGTTATTGTTGGAACAACTTAAGAACTATGATTATAAAATTAATTAATTTATAATTACAATGTACTATTATATATATTTTTTAAAAAAATTATCAACTTATTAAAATCACTTGCAAAAAATCATTTCAAACTTAATCGACAGCCAGCACGCAGATTGGTGAAGTGAAACTTTCAAAAACTGAACACGAATGAAATCTAACCTTAAACGCCATATTAATTAGATCCCAACGCATCAACTGTGTGTCCGTTCCGGAAGGTCTATACAATGTAGCAACAGCTCCCGAACATAAACGTACTCCTGCCCGACCACAGACATCCTAGCGTCCTTTCGGACCAGCTCCTGATCACAAACATCCCGCCCGACCACAGACGTCAGCTCCCAAATGTCAAGCAAAGCTCCCTTAAAACAACATCGAGAAATAGCGTTGTATGGCAGCATCAAGGGAAAGGAGGGTATAACAAGAAAGATATTTGTGTTTTTTGAAATTTTGAAACCCTAATACGTGATTTGAATAATACCAATACTTTCTTACACAGTAAAATACCGTATTATAACTATAACAAGTATAATCATATTTACTCTAATTCATCGTATAACTATATCTTTACAGCAACCTATCATAATTATTACAATTGCAACATTTATGGCATAGTTATTACAACAATAATAGTAAAATAATTTTAATTAAATTTAAATAGTTTTAATTAAATTTAAAAAGAATTTTTAATATAGCTACAAATGCGAAACTCTACACCGCCAAAAATTGGGAAATGGTGACCTGCAGCATAACATGGAAATGGTAGACACCTTTATCTATTCCTTTATGTACCATATCAACTATTTTAAATTAGGTAAAAATTAAATGGGAGAATTTATATATATATATTTTGATAAAAATAAGAAATATATATAGCATACCAAAATTAAAAGCATACATAGAATTTGGAACGCCCAAGGAGCAGCAAGACTAGTATAGACTACAATTTCAGGCATGAAAATTCTGTAGAAAACATAATGAACAATTTTTAAAAAATAATAATAACACAGTAGAAAAAATTATACCCCCTTCCAAAAAGTTCAGGGAAGGGGCATCGAAACCAAGTTTTAAAATTTGAAACACAGTACAAATCGAAACTAGGAGTTTCTCCTTTTGTTCTTACTTTAAAGAGAGGCGAAGAATTGTAACTTGAAGATATCCAAGAACGTGCACTTGACAATGCAGAATATGCTCCTAACTCGTTCCAGGAATCTCGCCGGAGCTTTAGACGTGAGTTTGGTGTATCCAAGCTCAGTAAGTCTGTCAGCTCGAACAAAAGCATCGACCTTCACGCTACTGAGCATTTTTGTACTTCTTAATGACATTCATATCGAGGTCATATGTTTGGCAGATGATAGAGAGAGAGGAACAACTGATGCCGTCATTGATAACTTGCCCATTCAAAAGTCTCTCCAGATCTTTAGACGGTTGCAAAATCTGCTTGAAAAATATCTCAGATTAAACTAGGCTTTGCAGAATGATGTACGCGAATTAAATGAAATTATGAAGAAAATACTAGAGAGCACGGAAAGCACAATCTATTTTATGCATAATCTATCAGATAAGTTTTAAAAACCCATCTAGTCTTCTTCAACAAAAGATATATGGAGCAAGAAGCTTCGAACATAGGAACTAAATTGGATGTATCGGCTAGATATACTCGCAATAAAACAAGAACCCAATATACCTGATTTTGAAAAGTTAGAATGGAAATCATCCACTATTGTACAATTAAAAATCAGTGAACGCACCCAAATTATAATGCCACTTGTATAAAATAATTTAATCATCGAAACATGTAGTTATTCTGGACTAATATCATAAAATTATTCGTGTATATATATGAATGACACAAAAAAATATGCAAACCTCTTTTGTTTCTTTGTTTATACTTTTGTTTCATTTTCCAAGATCCCTAAAATATATTACTTGTATCTCCTTAGTAATAGATAAAGAGGGAAGATACCAAAAAAAAAAAGTTCTCAAAGGATTACTAGTCTTACGATTCTTCTGTTCAACACAAGAAAAAGGACAATCTTATTTCTCGTGTCGTCTTGCACAAAAATAATAGTTATTTGCTCTCCTATTCATCAAAGGTGTTTGTCAGCTAAACTCAACATTTTCAAGCTAAGATCTCAAACTTGTATTGCATAAAAATGAACGACTATCCACCTAAACTGATGCTTCAAAAATTATATGCTAGTATGCAATCAAGTCATTTCAGTGTGCAATCAAGCCACTGCATAATACATGTAAGCAAGAGCATATTAATTCTTTTTGTCACCTAAACTTCATTCTTGTGTCATCTCATATTGAAAGAAATAATTTTTTTTTCTATTACTCAACAAATGGTTTTGTCGGTTGACAAACCCCGTCCTTTTCCATAAAAACTAGTTTGAGATCTTAATTCTTCTTATTGCAAAACAAGATTTGTATTGTATATAAAGGTTATAGGCAACGAAGTCACTACATAGTGCATGTAGAGTAATGAAGATCATATGTAGTCAGTATTAAAAATATGCTAAAAATATATTTATATTAATTGAAAGAGTATAATACATATAATAAAGTAAATTAATCTATATATCAAACTCATGCTTCCACATTGAGAATAAATTGTCAAATATATGATCTAAAATAAATAATATAACTATTATCAACCATAACCTCTTGCAAAACAGGATAAGGTTGCATAAAAGACCCTTCCCTAGGACCATATTGACAGGAGCTTCGTGCTCCGGATTGCCCACTTGATTTTAAATATCAATCAACAATGTAGAATACCCAATATATAAACATATGTACAATCTTAAAGGTGCTTTATTACTTGCAAAAATAAGTATTTAAGTAAACACAAATTACAAGTTGATGGTATAAATCGACGATTTAATATATTATACAATTGACGTACATATTTTTTTTACATGTGATGTCATTAGTATTTTCAATATAATTAATGACAATTTGTTTATAACCACATTATGCATCTACACATGTCTACTGTTTGTTCAACACGTCCTACCTATTTATATTTGGTAAAAATCTTGAGAACCAGTATTTTACATAAAGTATGATAAAAAAAAAGTCAATAAAATTCATACCCACGGAGGTGAGAGAGCATCTTCATAGCTGGTGTTTAAATCATCAGCACGTCCACTTCCCTTCTTAGTGGCATTTAGTGAACTCCATGATTTTGAATTATCTGAAACCAGTAGCATAAGTCTCTCACTTCCCTGGTAAAGGAAAATAGTTGTTAGAGAATTCAAAACTTATTAAAACATTGTAAAATCAAGGACTGCGATCACTTGAAGAAAGAGGGCATAACCACAGGAAAAGATAAATTGAATATCCATAAAAAAATGTAACCAGAAACTATCATAACATGTGCATTTTAAAAGAAATTGGGTAGCATTGGGTGTGATGTGCAGTGATTCAGTGATAATGATCATTGCTGCTTGCATTATCAGTTGTAACAAAGGTTATCAATTCCAACCTAGGAATGGTTAGGTGGTAATAGGATGAGATCATAAGATCCTACAACTGAAAAAACATGGGGAAAATGTATTCCACATTTATGATTTAATGAATTAATTAGCATCTAAGTTTACTACCTACAATACCAAATTGCATCAATCTAATATTGCAAACTATAATTAGAATTATTCATATATTAAATGTATAAGCAACGAATATAATTGTGAAGGTGTCACATTTTTCATGTGGCACATCTGCATGCTGAATGATAGTGACAAACTATAAAGGATTCTTCTTCTTAGAAATTAAAATAGGATTCTCTTAACATCAGAAGCTTTCTTCTATGATAAAAGTCCAAAATGTAGCCTGCTTTCAATGAATGCCAAGATCTAAACAAAGAATAAATATTCCATGTCAGTATACAGCAGAAAAACAAAGTTGTAGGGACCAATATGCTATGTGGAAAATGCATGACCCAAACACATTCTCATCCTACCCAAGATCTAACACGTCTTGTCCAATTTGGATCAGACTCAGAGGATCACAAAGTACAAATCTAGACAGCATAAGTTGTAATATACTAACAGTATGTATACCCTATTACGCAAAATGGCCATTTTCATCTAACATACCCAGGCCAACTCACGTGTGCAAGTATTACAAGTGAGCCTAGCTGACTCATTTTTGTCAGATAGAAATAGAGCTCTGCTATTGGAGGAAGACACAGGAGTGGAAAGGGAAATAAACAATAATAAGAAAAAATAAAGGAGCAAAGTGACAGAAAAAGAGAAGGAATTTTAGATGCCCGACCTAACCTAAGTTTCCCACCATCTAGGTAACTCCGGAAGTGCTCACAGCGGCTGCCCACATCCCAAGTTTGTCATCCCACTAGAGGAAAGTTGGGGATAGTGGGTACTTAGGAGACTGCATAGAAGCCCTACCGCTACACCATAGACCGGAGGACTGATCAACATCTATGTTGCAACTTAAGGGGAATGTTAGATAGTATAAGATTTATCAAGGTAGATAAGTTTTATTTTACCAAGTCATAATCAAAGAGGAATCTCTTTGAAATTTAAAACCATAATTCTAAACATTCCTTCATGATATGAAAATTATAATTTTCCTCTGTTAAGACCGATTCCGGAGCTAGAGGGGGGGGTGAATGGCTCCGGTTGCTTCGTCTTCGATGATTT
>JBAMIB010185672.1:0-12827 GCA_037177415.1 Kaempferia rotunda
TCAATGACCTATACTCCCCCTCGATACTTGAAGTGGATACTTCTTCAATTTCCTTCTCAGATATTAAACCCCTCTCAACATCTGAATCCTTTTGATCTCTATCAAAGAGTCTTTGTCTTTGATTTTTTCTTTACTTTGCATTGAGGTTGGATCATTATGAAGCTTGGCCAACTTACTCTACATGTCACACCCCAAGGGTATACTTGTTTGTCAAATCGAACGGTACCCCTAGTGACAATATAGGAAATAACTGATATCAAACCAATAAAAACTAACACAAACATCGATGCAATATAAAATCACCAAGCTCATAAATGTTGATGCATGTATGTATGCATGAACATGTGAACATGCATACTAACTAAATGAGATAAAAGTCATACTCAAACATTTGATGCGGCAAGAAAACTGTAAATTCAAACAGCAAAAAATAACGCAAACAACTCGAAAAGAAATATGAACTCGAGTGAAACTGATACTAGAACCTTTGAGCTACATGCGACATCATTTACCTGCTAACTTGGAAATAAAGGAAAAAGAGCAAGGGATAATAAGTAGAAAATACTCAGTGAGTATAAAACAGATAGCGTATGATACTACATATATAAGGAAATCAAAGGGAGCGAGGTAATATCAACTAATTATAATACGTGTGAATAATAATAAAATACATATATTAACCATGATCCAACCAATAATATGCTATGAACAACAGTAATTAGTAACAATCAACTACTGTACTGCACATAATAGTAGATATAAAAAGATAACAATATATATCATGAAATAAACATATAACAAACATATCACAAGCATATGAAATAAACATATCAAATGCATATGTATTGGTCACCGTCGACACGCAACTCCAGCTATCACTACTTCTAGTGGCCAAGTGGGTAGACATGACAAAATTGCATGCAACTTCAACTACTACTACTTTGAGCGATTGAGTGGTCAAACATAAAAGCTAACTATCTAGCTACTGACTACACGTAACTCCAGTTACCATTGCTCTGAGTGGTCGAGTGGACAGTCAAATGTATCATGATCATTGATAATTTTCTCAACTACAAATAAGAGACAATGGTTGACAGGATAAACTAACAATTCACTCATAACTCTCTCAATAATGAACGAGGGATAATAGTCGACAAGATATACCAACGGTCACTGACAACTCTCTCAATCATAAATGGAAGACAATGGTCGACAAAATATACCAACGTTCACTGACGACTCTTTCAACCATGAATGGGAAACAATGGTTTACAAGATATACTAACAGTCACTAACAACCCTCTCAACCACAAATGAAAAACAATGGTTGACATAGTATATGCAATGTAATGATACGTAGAAAATAAATAATCACATCCAATATAATATAAGACTCTATAACTACACCTCGATGTGTTAATTATTATTACTAACATATGGTATGAGCATAAATATTAACTAATCTAAGTAATGCAGTAATAACCATAGCTAAGAGCAAAACTCTACAAGTTATACTATGGTATCACTATCATATACAAACACAAATATAAATAGTAGCATTAAGTAACCTTTATAGCAATGAGATTGCACGACTATCAATAGATCAACTAAGTATCAACTCAAGAAATAACTAGAGTGGAATTGGGGTAAACAAGTAAATGCTACCTAGCTCATTAATATATAAACAAATATAATCATGCACTATAAGATCAAAAATATAAAAAGGGTAAGTAGGAACGTAACTACCCATCTCATTGTAGATCGTTCTAACCATCTTCAAGTCAAAGGTATGTCTCGAGCTTAAATCCTACAAGTGTAGGATACAAGCCAATCTAAGTACTGGAGCAATCCTATTAACAATTTAGTTAACTACTGAGTTAATTAAATTAACTCTTAATTGATATATAATCAATTACCCATTTAATAATTCAATTAACCCTAAGTGAGTTAATTAATCATTAATCAGTTAGTAATTAATTAAATCAACCAATTAATTACTTTATAAACTAGATAACCAATTAATTTACTAAATTAATTGATCTGTTACTAAGTTAACCTAATAATTAATCAACTTATATTAATTTAACTGAATTAATTAAAACATTTTTTTGGCCAGCTTCAGGTGGCCGGCGGTGGTATGGTCTGCCACTTTGAGTGGCCGGCGGTGGATGCAACAGTGGCATAAATTAAGCAACTCCAGGCTTCTTCTACTGCGTGGAAGACGATGATCTGTGGCCGTTGCCGCTCGCGGAGCTGCGTGAACCGGGCAATGGACGGCAATGGCAACAGGGTAGGAGACATACGCGACGCCAGCCATCGCCTGTTGCGTGGATGGAGGCGGTGAGGATGATCGAGTGAGCCGGGGTGGACGTCGACATTAACTGATATTATCAACTCTTAATTTAAATGAGATATCTTAAATATATATGCTTTAATAAGGCCTAACCAATTCATCTCATTAAAATCTCCAAAAATCCATTTTACATCCTGAAAATTTTCATAAAATTCTAATAAATTGTATAAATTAATTATTAATTATATTCTTATTAATTATTTTCTTAAATAAATTCAGTTATGTCAAATTTTAATGTATTCATTTCTTTTGTTGGTGGCTTGAAGAGAGAATGGTAGTGGTATATCTTCAAGTTGCCTACTTACCACTATGGTTTTGGAGATCATGAGCACACAGATCTAGTCCGAAGAAAGCTAGGACAAGTGAGTTCTTCATTGATAAGTGTATATATGCTAGTCTAGTTAATGAACAACATGTATCTTATCTAATTTTGAAAGTTGATTACCCTCTTAGTAGGGTTGAGATGTTTTTCTCAAGGCATGTACTACATGTAATAAGCAACGACTAGATTATGAAAATAGATAAATAAATAAATAAAATGTACACACAAATCTAGTGATGCCTTTTCATCGTGCTCATAATGTAACAAATAATTGTGTATCATCGCGCTATGGCATCAACCGCACTAACAAAGCGGAGAATATACGATATTTAACTCTAGTATCTGTTGAAGGTCATTATATTGTCTTTCGTAATGTACATTAATATCTTTAGTTGTATTTGAAATGTACATTAATGTAAAATTGATTCAACTCTATTAGAAATGAGAAATAACAAATTTCCTTATGGATATGACTTATAATAATTAGGACAAATTTATTGAAATCATCAAGCCAACATTAATATGATGCATTTCTTTATTGTTGTAGATGAAGTTGCATTATGCCCTTGCAATCATGGATGAAAATTTTAAGGTAGGTTGTCATAGTTTTAGCTAGTTTCATAAGCCAAATTAAAGAACATTAATATATATATATATATATATACTAATAAGGATAGTACCTTTTCTTTTAATTTCTTTCTAGCTTTTGCTTTATTAAATTAAGGCATACCCCCCTTCTCCTTTGGAAATATGAAGTCCTCATTCAAGGTGAAAAGGTGACAAAATCAAAGTGAAAAGAATCACCAATCACTTGATCAATTAAAAAAAATCAATTACATAACCTCATGTATGCAATGCAATGCCTGAGTTTTCTCCCAAGTAAAATTATACTATTTATAAGTTCATACAATTAAATGGTATTTATTATTCATAATAGCTTCTATTATTCTACACTTGTCTATAGAATGCAAAGGAATTCACAATACATACATACGTTTATGATCTTTGTATATAGGTTTAACTCTTTCAGTGATATTGTGAATTACTTGAACTCCATCACAATAGTTTTAGGAACTGGAGTTAATGTGTAGACTACTGAAAGAACATGTAAATTAAGCATAATTAGTTGCCTAGTAGTTCAAGAATATATTTTATCTGTCGAAGTTTAATACACGGCCAAGAGGCTGATATATCCTTGTGATGACCTAGAATACTACCTTAAGTTTTAGCATTTCTCATATAGATGTCTAGTAATTGAGAAAATTTTAACATGCACAGATTTCTACTAATAGGGACCATAATTTAATGGCTATACCTTAGGAAGATATTTGATTAATAGTACGAAGAACAAAATCTTAAAATGACAATGGATATTTCAATACTGCTACCTTTTAGACTTCTCTTAATTAAACAACATCTGGCAAGCACAACAGAAAAAAAGAATTAAGTGCCAAAAAACTACAGTTCTATCCTTTTTTCTTCCCAGCTTCTTTTCATTAAATTATTAGGTTAATGATGGTTTGACTAATTATTCATGAGGTAAATTTGGTAATATATAAAATTCTTCATCACTTAACATTATGGTAACATTTGTTAGTATTATTTCATTTGTGTTAAAGAATTACACAAAATTGTGTTAGTATGGATCAGTATCCATATATAATTGAATTTCTCCCCCTATTTAAGAAAGACAACTTTCATTAATACTCGAATTATATAATGTATGCACAAGAAAACTTAATCTAATACGCTATCAAGCACGCCTGTGTTGACCTCATGGCATGTCCCATAAAGTAAAAGGTAAAAGTTAGAAATTCTCATCATTATTTTCAATGGCATTAGATATATATACAAGTTACATACAAGCTACGAGGTAATCAAATAATTATTTAACTTTTCTCCCTCTCCATAACCCCACGATGCTAAAAATACTGTCATAAATCACTCAATGTTAACTCATTAAATTAAATGAACAAGTTTGAACACTATGTGTTTAATGTTCGTAAACATATCATAAGATAGTAAACTATCATTTTTTAATTAATTAGGAATTCAATTTGTGAATCAAAAATGATTTAATATTATTCAATAGATATTTTTAGCCTATCATTACATATATTGATTAGCAAGTCTTCCTTTAGATGATATTTTTGGATGGAACTTAATGTAAATTCAAAGTTATTTTGTTGTCTTTAACCTAATTAGTCCATTAGGATCCCCTCTTCCCCTACCCTTAACATAGTGGGTCATAGATGATGGTTAAAAACGAAAAATAAAGCCAAGATATATAGCTAGCCACAAACTTATTTATTTCATTTTTAAATATTAGATAGTTTAGCATGCACACCAAAGGCCAAGTTATACATCCATTTCATAGTAGTCTAGACATAAGATTTGCTCTACATGCACTTGAGCAAATTCATCCACACACATATTCTTAAACTATTGTAGTAGTTAATACAACTAGCAAGCATAGCGTCGAGGGTGGGATTACATCCATTTATTGCCATACTTGTGTGGGTCATGGTGAGTGTTCATTTGTGTGGTCAAATTGTTTGCATCATTGGAACTGTTTTTGTCAATTGAAAGATCACCAACTGTTTTGGTTTCTCCTAGCTTTCTCTCCTCGTTTCCTTTTTTACCAATAACATTGGAACTTGAGACAAATCCGTCGATGTTAATGTATTCATTCCATTTGTCGGTCGCTTGAAGAGAGAATGGTATTGGTTTATCCTCAAGTTGCCTACTTACCACTACTGTTTTGGAGATCATGAGCAAACAAAGTGCGAAGAAAGCTAGGACAATTGAGTTCTTCATTGATAAGTGTATAGCTGCATATATAAACAAATTAACATCAATAAAATATATGCCTTATTCGTCTACTATATATGTGTGCTAATTTAATTAGTAAATGAACAACATAGTTAGGTCCTATGTAGTACTATGGGCAAATTAAGAAAATATAAACAAATAAATGAAGAAACAAGAATTTTGAAAGTTAATTACCTTGTATTCCTTTCCTCTAGGTAGAGTTGATGTGTTTTCTCAAGGCATGACTACATGTATATATAAGCAACGACTAGATTATTAAAATAGATAAATAAATAAATAAAATGATCACGAATCTAGTGATGCCTTTTCATCGTGCTCATAGTGTAACAAATTGTGTATTAGTGCGCTATGGCATTGCGCTATGGCATCGACCGCACTAACGAAGCGGAGAATATACGTATCTCTTGTATTTGTTGAAGTTCATTATTTTGTCTTTCATAATGGAAATATGAAATCCTAGATAAGACCCAATAATTGTTTTCACAAGGAACACTTATCATCATCATTTTTTTTTTGTAGTATACTCATTATATCAACAACTTTTTGTATGCAATATGCCCTTAACTATTAGCATGTGGAAAAGAAAATAATGAGTGCATGCCCTTGTTTATGTGGCCTTAACCTTTACTAACAAAATGTGCATTTTTAACAACTTAAATTATTAGAAAGTATGATTGGCACCTTAATTTGCTCATAATTCCATATAATGCCAATAATGTTCTTCGATACATATTTCAATATTGAAAGAAGAAGGTGCAATTGATATGTCACTTATTGGTCATTCCAAAAACTGAGATCTGATTCAACACTTTAAAGGGACAAACCTCATCTCCACCCATGTGAACTTATTGACATTGTTCCATAAAAAAAAAATCTACCCGTATCCTTTGATGCATACATTAGTTTAATGTGATATAGAAAATTATTCAGTTATTTTACAAATTGGAATGAAATAGTAATCTCCGTTCTGGAGCTACTCTCCTAACTCAAATTGTTTGAAATGATTAAGGCACTTATGCATTACTTATGGATGGCCTCATTGCAACTATTGGTGTAAATCACAGGGAGGTTTTGTAATTTTCCCTAGAGTCATTTCATGAGTCAAAAAGCCAAGTATAGAGCCTTATGAGTACAGTGCTTGTCCTAGCTTTTGCTTTAAGGCTATGATTACTCCATCAAAAGAACAAGCATGGGCATGATGTCAACTCTTACTCTTTTGGAATTATGATGCCTTCCTTAAGGAGTACAAAGGTGAACTAATTAACTTGTCAAAGAATCTCTAATCATACTTGAACTACATCGTAATGCTTTTAGTAAATATTGTTATAGGCCAAACGGGCTTTTCTCTTAGGAGTTAAAGTTAATGTGTGGGCAACTTAACCATGCAATGAGTGATATATGCTTGACGTGAACTTGGATAAAACACAGAGGATGAACTCTTTAGTTGTAATAATATCAATCATCAAATCATAATTGTAGAATAATACACAACAAAACAAAAAAGGCACACACACAAGCTAGCATAGCACAGATCATATAGTGAAGCTAAGGAAATATAATCACTTTTTATTCTCTTATTAATTATATTAGCTCCCACAACATTTTATCTTTTCCATTACATCATTAGGCATCACAATATTTAATATCCCCCCTTTAAAAAATAATATCATAATTATCTCTCAATTTCATATATTTAATCATTCACTAGATGAGTTTAACAGAGTAAACAGTAACATCCACCTGATTGATCGAGAATTCATATTCTCACTAGCTCATTTAGAAAAATACAAACTCCTCTAGCCAACAAATTTTGTAAGAATACAAGAGAAAACAATATACATCACACACTTCACACTTGAAATATAATGATATCAATTAAATTATGAAAAAAAACTATGAAGACCATACTCATCTTAGGTCACTTGCTGCAAAACAAAAGCATTTATATATGCTTGAAATCGATAGAGGACTTAACTTAACCTTAGCATTAATCCTACAAGTTGGCTATAATTCGGAAAAGCAAGCACGGTAACTCTTCAAATAAAATTTATACGTATTAATCATAATGTAAAATGGGAAAAAAAAACCCTTAAAAATAAAATAAGATGGGTGAACATCACCCTAACAAACATAAATAAAGGCATTAGACATGGAGGTTGGTATTGGATGGTTAGAAACAAAAAGTTAAAGCCAAGCTAGCTAGTCATGGATTTATTTATTTCGTTTATAAATATCAAATATTTTAGTACATAAAACAAATATAGTGAGGCTTTTTTTTATCGCGCTCATAATACAATGAAATACACACAACACAATCATTGTATGCGATGAGATCAACCGCACTAGTGAAGTGGAGAATATACGTTTGTCGTTCTTATCTCTTAAAGATTATTATGTCATCTTTATGCGATCATGGATACGCCCTAGCTAGTGATTGTCTAGGCAAGGAATACTTATTTCATCATATTGTCTTTTTTTTTTGTAGACTACTTATTATATGAAAAACTCTTTGTATACATTATGCCCTTAATTATTGATGTGGAAATGCAAACAATAAGTATGTTGACATTTGATTATAAATACAACATGATTGATTTCCCTTATCTATGTGTCCTTGATCAGGTCTTAAGTCTGATCACAACATACTTTCTATCAATGTTTAAGTTGTTAGAAATGCACACTTTCTATTACTAATTAAGTATGATCAATTGAGAGTTTCATTTCATGTGATCAAGCCTAAGGGCATATTCTTACTAGTGTGGTTGATGCCATTGTGCAATATTGATTGTGGTATGTGCATTTTGTAATTATGAACACGATGAAAAAGGCATCACAATATTTGTGATGTTTATCTTATTTAATTTAACTATTATTATAACCTAGTCATTGAATATATGTATATAGTCATGCCTTGATAAAACATCTCAACTCAACTAATTAAGCGGAAAGGAGTTAATTAATATATACATGCATGGTAATAAACTTTCAAAACTCTTCTTTCTACATCTATTTGCTAATTTCTTCTTTTCCCATAAACTACATAGGATATATACATGTTGTTCATCAACTAAATTAGCATACAGTTGACTAATTAAGGCATATATCTTTCATATGTGTAGCTACACTTATCAATGAAGAACTCACTTGTCCTAGCTCTCTTCACACTTTGTTTGCTAGCTCATGATCTCCAAAACCATTTGTGGCAAATAGACACTTGTAGACAAACCAATATTAATTATTATTCTCTCTTCAAGCAATCAACAACGAAAATGAATACATTAATACCAATGGGGTTGTCTATACCTCCAAACGATGTTGGTGAAAAGGGCAATTGGAAAAGGAAGCTGATAGAAGCTAACAACCTTGGAGATAATGAAAGGAAGAGTAGTTGATCTATTGCTTGACAAGAATGGCATCAATGGTGATAATAGTGATGCATACAACTTGGTCACATACAAGGACACTCGCCATGAATCATTAAAGGATCAATATCAATGGATGCCACACCGTATGCCAATCCACGTCTTAAAGCCATGCTTGTTAATTAGTTATTTTACTAATTAGCATAAGAATGTGTGTGTGAATAAACTTGCTCGATTGTATGTATATCATGACATTTATAAATGAAATAAATAAACTCATTACTATAGATAGCTTGGCTTTAACTTTTTGTTTCCAACCATCTTATAATACCAGCCTAAATATTGACTATTTGTGTTTCTAACCCTAATGGTGATTATGAACAAACCAATTGAAATAACAACCGAAAGCAAAATCTTTATGGATGATATGCCACTGCATATCAAAGGAAAATATGAACATATCTTTTTCAATATATTATAAAATTTTAACTATAGTAAAAATACAATATAGAAAAAAAAATATAAGTGATGACATGTGTGGAAGTAACTTTTAGTTCGAATTTTATTTTTGTCATGTATTGTGATATTTGGTAACAGAGGCCAGAGTAATTGAGAATAAACACATGGGGTTTTGTATGTGTGCACGCTTCCACACACACAATCTCCCCAATTCATGCAAAGTAAAGTATGATAAAATAATTATTGTAATAAAAGATGATTATGCTTTTATAAGTTTATCTTCAGATTAATTATGTGAAAAGAGATAAATTATAAGATCAATTTATAGCCAATCATCAAATGACTAGGGAGTACGAGGAGTTTTAAATAAAGGTGATAAAATAAGTATTGCACCATTTTCACAAGCACATATATCGATGTGTGTGATGTGCATTGTGGAGGTGCTGACTCAAACTCCCAATGTCACACATGAGAAGTGTTTATAAGTGTGTGATAATTGGAAGAGCTAGCAAACAAAAGTTAAGAGTAATTTTGACCTCCATGCTACTAAAAGCTTAATTAGATATCATATGACTTAAGTAAATTTTTTAAAATAAAAAAATATTTTTATGACTTATTCCATATTTGATATCTCAGTCAGTAGGTCCATGATCTCTTCAGTTAACTATATATTAGTAGAGAGAGATCCATACAATAGCTTAAATGAAGTACTTTAATTATAAAGTCTCATGAAGTACTTCAGGTAATCATTGGGAGCCCTCATATGTACACCTGTTTCAAAGGGAGAAAAGAAACCATTAATTTCTCTTAAGTAAAAAACATCAAAATTCAATAGAATTAAGAATCAACCATGTTTTTTTTTTTGTCTCCATATTGTTCTAATGTTCTTAAATCATAAGATGGCAATAGAATCATGCATCCAATTTATACGTATAATTATTTGTACGCGAAGGAGCACAAATTTTCATCGGTATATATATTTAAAGGCATGCGTCCTCCAAATTGCATCTATTTTGAACTTCAACTTGTTTAATTTCCTTTCTGAGAGGTTTTGGCATGCAATCATGGCGGCTGGAGATCGATCGGAAGATCGAAAAGAAAGCAAAGCATTCTTGAGGGTACAGTAATGGTCTTAGGTTTGCTTTACTCATTGCGGCTATGATCATGTACATGATTTCTCTATCAGAAGACGACGACCAAGCATGGCCCCAGACAGACCAAAAGATAATTAATTAAAGGCCAAGCATGCATGCAGCCATGCACGATGTCAACTCCTACACCATCTCTCGTAGGAATTAACCCTAGAGCTAGACAATTAATTAATATTCCAAGCGTGATTAATTATTATCTCTAACTGAAAAACACACTAATTAATTAATACTGCTACGTATATAGATACAATATTATTGTATGTTGACATCTATAGCTATCGTCAAATACTTTTTCTTCTCTGAGCTGCAAGAATATAACTAAATGATCGATCATAGAGAAGTACTTGTCGTATCTGGTTAATCAGGCTCATGATTAGCAGCAGCATGCCTCGCTACCAGAGCACTTTAAAGTGTCAAAAGAACCTCCATCAATCATTGCTGTCCATGTTTATGTGTTCTACTAGTTGAACGCCACCGTGCCATGCATCGATATGATCTCTAGTAATCTGTCAGGCAGTCAGGCAGGCAGATGAGATTTTTAGTAGTTAACCATTAACTTATAACCTTAACGAACTAAGTGTGTTTAGCTAGCTAGGAATATCTGCTAGCTACATCTCACACAACTACTCGATGGATCGATGTATATCAATTGTCATCTAGTTAAACGTCACAGTAGTTCCAATTATTTTCATTTTTTGTATCTGCAGAAACAACACTAGCTTACATTATAATTAGTTTTACATGGAATATAATTTAGTAGCATCTCAAATAAAATTCAGTAATGTTTATAATATTTGATGGCATGCATCTATAATTAATATATATTTGTTAATTCTTTCTCATTGGTTATTATTTTGGACCCGCAATTTCAATGAGTCATATATATATCGTGGGCTGGGCTATTGAGTAGATTATGACAATTGTCAAGATGCGCGCATCGATGAATCTTCGCATACGTTTCCAATTTAGATGTATGAAATATCTTCTGTAATTAATTAATCTAGATTTGATAAAGCATAGGAAATATAATTAACTAATTAATCTTACATATAAACTAATATAATTATGATCTTGTTTTTTTTAAGACTAGTAAATGGTCTCTCCCTCATAGAAAATTAATTTATTTTTATACAAGATATTAAACTGATAAAAATATATACTACACTTGATTTTAACCAAAAAGTCGAGAAATATATGTTTTCTAACATCGTCAATTCAAAATATTTATAGAAGTTTCTTCACTTACTGTGTTGCCAATCATAATATTTGAGACTAAAGTGAACCATGACAGTGTATAATTTTTATGTAAAAAACAACGACTAATAAACTTTAACATATATAATGCACGAATACCTTGTTAATGAGAAAATTTTTTAATAATACACCACAACTGAGTCTTGAACTCTAGATTCATGATTTATTAATGAGGAAAATTTATAATGATACACTACAGTTGAGTCTCGAACTCTATATCGATATCCCTGATTAATTAATGAGAAAAGTTTCTAATAATACGCCGTAATTGAGTCAAACGCTAGATCCGTGATTGAAATTACTAATAATTTTAAAAATTATTTTTTGTGTGAAAAAAAAAATAACATTAACATTATTTACTTTTGGGTTTCACCAAATTAATTAAAAATTAGTTACAAAATAGGTTTCAGTTATAGATTTTTAAAATAAAATTGAAATATGTTTTAGATTTTACTAAATAAGAGACGGATTTGCAACAAAATTATTAATATATTTCACATATATAAAATATGTATAATATACGAATAAAATATTGAGATGGAATTTAAAATGAATTATAAACAAATTTATAAATATTCTTTTATAAACAACAATAAATACAGATTACAAATGAAATCTAATACAAAAGTATATCTGTCTATAAAATATATTTTAAACAATTTTTAACAGATTAAATTCTGTTTTTAATTTATACAAATTAGAAAAAAATTATTAGATAATTATAAATTTATTTTATTTTTAAAAAATAAAAATCCTATTCTCCTCAATCCCTGATCGTCTTCTCTTCTTTTCTTCCTCGTTGACACCCACCACGTCCACATGGTCCTGGTCCGACATTACTTGTTCGTGGTCTTCCGCCATGGACGATGCCACCTTTCAATGAAGCTCAACAACAACATCGATTGCCTCCTTCAATACTAGTCGATCCAAGACTACGTACCAACCGATATATTTTAGCACTGGATGCTTTCCTTAACAAAAATAAATAGCATGTTCATTTTATTCTTTGTGTTCCAAATTAAACTTGATTAAACTTTTTCTAACCTTGTCATTTGTTTCATATATTACATAATGTCATGAGATGTTATTTCCCC
>JBAMIB010185777.1:0-12825 GCA_037177415.1 Kaempferia rotunda
ATAGGCTGACCTGACTCTTATGTTGACTTGCTGACCTGGCTGTTATCCTATCTTTCAAGGATGATCTGTATATTTCTCTGACCGGATATTGACCCCGGATCAATCCTTTTATCCCCTTACCTGTTTCCTCCCGAAGGGTAAGTGTCCTACATATAAATCCGTGGACTTTAAGACCTCAGTTATTATTTTTTTTAAAATTTATTTTATAAATTGAATATAAATTTTATTAATGAATGTTATTTATTAATTTAATTTAGGACCATAAAAAAATTCTAATTAATTTCAGAAAAATAATTAATGCCCAAGCCACATGCTTGAACTGCAAATCGGTACAATTACGTCTCTTTAAAATATTCCAAATGCACAATAGAAAAAAGACTGATATATAGGCTGAGAATTTAACCTGAAAGAAACTTCATCAGCCTACAAAATTTCTTATTCGGTAAACAAACTTAAGACAACTAAGCATCCTCACTGGCTGTAGCACTGGCAGCACTGAGATCCACTGACAGATCAAGCTCCTGTCAACAACAAAATAAAAATTCACCCAAAATGCATATTATATAAAAAAAAATACTAACTAATTCAGTATACCTTTCCAGTGATCTTCTTGTACATGGAGATCACGTCTTGGACCGTGGACTCAAAGTGTGTTGTTGCATCATAACTCTGCAATATATATCAGAAACATTTTCCCCTTTTTTCTTGCAGAAAATTTGTTGAAAAAAAAGTAAAAAAAAAATTCATGTGAATTATTACAGTGGAGATGAAGCAATTGTCCTCTTCATGGTTGTTGATAGGTTCATATCTGTCATAGATATCAAAGAAGATTTCATCTACTGGTCCAAGGAGATCGATGCCAGGCTTGAGCTCTGTCTCAGGCTCATCCGTCTCAGCTTCAGTGGAGACAAAGGCTATGTACTTCCCTTTTGGAGCAACATTGTGAGCATAAGAACAGCAAAACAAATACCTGAAACAAGAACAAGAACAACAACAACAACAACAACAAAAAGGCATTGATTAAGATTCATAAAGTTAAAAAATATATATATTTAAAAGGATTTTACATAGTTGAAGAAAAACCTACATGTCAGATTTCCTGCCTAATTGCTTTTGAGGTAGAATAAGCTGCACTGAGTGTGAGTTGTTGGTGTCTGGAATTGGATGGCTCATTATGCAGATTGCTCTGGCCACTCTTCCAACCTTCTTCACCTGTTAAAATTCCAATTAAGTAGGATATTAATTCTTCTTCTTTTTTTTTAAATATATATATATATATATATATATATATATATAGTAAAAATAATGTATTCAGGGAATTGTATGATACCTTGTCAGGCAAGTAAGAAGGATCACAGACTATTTTTTTACATTTAGCAGTTTCACCTTCAGATGTCACACCAATGGCTTTTCCATCTTCATCAAACTCTACCTTTTATTGAGCAAATAATGCATATTTAATTCTCTTTAGATTTAACTAAATTTTGGGAGGATTAAGTTAATTATCACTACCTTGCATTGAGGCTTGTTGAGCATGTACGTGCCACCATAAACAGCACTTAGTCGAGCAAACCCCTGCGAATTAATGCACTTAATTATGTACAATACAACGATAATTGAACTGAAAAATGGAGAAGAAATTAAAGTAAAACCTGAGGAAGCTCTCCAAGCCCATAGAGAGGATAAATATAAGGAGATCCTCCTTGAAACCGGGCCAGCGATTCAGCATATAGCTGAATACAAACAATTTCATGAGCAAATCTATGAACTAATCATGAAAAAGAAGAAGAAGATAAAGTGAAGTTTGCTCTTAATTACCTTCATTCTCTTCACTGTGTGAATTGCAGGCTGATCCAAGTAGCTATCATCTGGGTGAAGTGCCAATGCATGCCCAATGAAATCGACTGTGTTATCGTCCAAACCATATTTGCTAATCCAACAAAAACAAACAAAAAGAACAATTTGAACATCCGAAATAAACAAGGAAAGAACAATGCAATGTTTGGATCCTACGAAATGACTTCTCTAGTGGTGACTGTGCTCAGGTCAAGCCCTTCGTGGGACTTCGGGTCGTCCTCCTCGTAATCTTGCACGTAGATGAACAACTTGCGTGCGCGGCGCTTCTCGAAGAGCCCCATTAGAGTTGATTTCAGAGCTTCAACATCAGTGGCTGGCACTTTATATACCTGGTGAAGCCATGCAATTAACAAACAAGGATGTTAATTGAGGGTTCATGATCACTTAAAATTCAAATCATATATAAAAAGAGAGAATTAGTCAGTCATCATCTGTACCTTTTTGTTGTTGTAAACAAAACTTCCATCCACTGCTTTAAAATTCAAGTATTTGGTAACACCAGTGCGGATGAGGACCCGGACAAGGGCACCGTTTGCCATCATGAACTGAGAAATTAATTAATTAAAAATAAGCTAAATATGTTTAGAGAATTAATTGTGAAATGATTATATATTATCAATATCAAAAAAATAAAATAAAAACCTTGGGTATCATGTCCACATTGTACTCCTTGCTCGAACCCAATGCCTCTGGAGGGCTACCATCACCTCTAAATCTCTTCCAAATCTATATAATTTTTTTCCCCTTAAAATAATAATAAATACTATAAAATCTAATGAAATTATCCAAACTCATTGGGGAATTCGAATTGACCTGATTAAGACTAAGTGATGTTGATTCTCCACCGTAATAGTCATTTCTATCCATGTGAAGGACCTTGAGGCCCTCGACGGAGAGGAGACCACTTAGAATGCATTCCTTGAGGCCGGTGCCAAGTACGATCACATCGTATTCTTCATCCATTGCTCCGGAGAAAGAAGAAAAGTAAATGAGAGATTTGATTCGAGTGAGAAAATTAAATAGTGGAGACTAAAGGAAGAGAGGAATTAATAGGTGATGTCGAAGAAGGGAGAGAGCAAGTCTTTCGGTAAGAAGACAAAGCGACAATGTTGTGTGACCATTAGAATGATAAGTGGTCACGATTTACCATTGCCCAAAGTGTCGTTTAGTAAAATCGCTATTTTTTTTATTATCTTTAAATCAGAGATTAAACAAAAGGAAATATATATATTTTTTTAAAATTACTCAGAACGGAATTGATTTGGATTTAAATTGGGTTTTTTAGGAGCGAACCAGACTTGAACCGGTTCGGTTCGTGAGACGATTCTAAACCCTTTTCATTCAACACTGTGAACCCGTCTCTCTCTCTCTCTCTCCCCCCACTCGAGCCGCCGTTTCCGTCGCCTCCCCTTTTCCGTGTAACCAACTCCCTCCTTCCTCGAGCGGCGGCGCCGGCCCTTCATCGTTTGCGCGGGGGGTGCAAAGAACTGGAGTGAACACCGCGTTTTCTCCCTTTGCGACGAGTTTGCTTCAGATTCCGCATTTGGACCGCCAAAGTGAAATTAATGAAGAATTTAAAGGTTTCGTCGCAGCTCTCGCTGGATCTCGAGTTGCAGTTCGAGGGAGAGTCGATTCTGCTCTCCGCCTTCGACGTCGAGCGCAACCGTGTCTTCTTTGCCTCTTCGTATAATGTCATCTACACTCTCCAACTTCCGCTATCTACGGTAAGGAATCGACGTGCATATTTCTATTGCTACTATTACTATTATGATTATTATTCTGTGGAAATAAAGTTCATTGACTAGTCGGATTAAGTTTGATTGTAATGAATTATAATGATCACCGTTCACCTCATCGTTGGAACTGCGAGAACAAACCTTTTTATGGTCACGAAAGTTTCTCCTTTCTTCAATTGACTTTTGTTAGGTGTTGGTTTTTCTCTGATTTTAATCTGGCATAGGAAGCACAAATCATTATCCTACATAAATGAAACTATGAATATCAGTTCCAGTTTATGCACTCGATTAAGTTACTTAGTTACAGCTATAAATCTAACATACTGTTCTCAATGGTATATTAAACACTTGCAAATTCACTGTGTTTACTAGTTAATGATTTTTCAATCGGTTTTAATATTCATCCCCACGCACCCCCCTTTATATCTGTGTATATTTTATAAGCTCACAAAATAAGGATGGATTTAAGTATCTTCCTAGAGTAGTTTTCTTGACTGTGCATTTATCTAAGCATATTTAAATAAGAAGCTATATTGTTGGTCTTTATCCCCTAAGGTGATAGCCATAGTTAAAAGTCAAAGTTTAGGTGAAAAGTTAATAACCACAAATGTGATTTTTGCATTAATCTGCAATGCAATGCAATGCAGGTAGTTGCAACTTATCTTTGTTTTTCATTTTTCTTGGTGTATTTAGAATTCTTCTTCAGAAGTTGAGCCTCTACACTTGGAACCCGAGGATCATATTTCTGCAATGGATTATCTAATGGAGAAGGAAGCACTGATTATTGGAACTTCAAGGGGTTGCTTAATATTGTATAATGTTGATATGAAAACTACTGAATTTGTTGGCAAAGTAAATGGCGG
Source organism: Kaempferia rotunda (assembly GCA_037177415.1). Taxonomy (NCBI): domain Eukaryota; kingdom Viridiplantae; phylum Streptophyta; class Magnoliopsida; order Zingiberales; family Zingiberaceae; genus Kaempferia; species Kaempferia rotunda. The sequence goes on from JBAMIB010185777.1 coordinate 4,457, forward strand.
AGTAAAGTATATTGCTTCAAGCCCAGATGGAGCGCTTCTGGCAGTAACATCTGGATCTGGGCAGTTGCTAGTCATGACTCAGGATTGGGATGTACAGCATGAAACTCCACTTGATCCTAATCTTTCTGATGTAAGTTGTGAACTTTTATCCTAAACATTATTTGTATTTTTTGCATAGCTTCGTTATTGTTTATTGTTAAATTACCATCATATTTGTCTACTGACTGTTAAGTTTAGTAATAACATGGATTCTTGGTAATATATACTTGATGTATGGAGAATTTATTAAACTAGAGATCAACTTTGACCTTTTTAATTCTATTGTGAGTAGAAATGAACTTATAGAATGTAGAGGGGAAAAACCATGACTTATATTCTTTTTGGTTGCATCATTTAATAATAAGCCATTAAGCTCAACTATTTCCCAACAAGCCATAAAATTGTAGCAATTTTAATATTTAGTAATATTTCCAATGACTCAAACAATAATACCATATGCCCTAGTTAAGCTAGATCTGATTTTTGTCGGTATTTGCTTGAATTTTGAGGTCTGCATAGTATATGTTTGTTTTCAAGGTTATTCTTATATTTTAAGTTCTGTTCTAGGATATGGACACTCATGATTTGGGTGGTCCTTCTAGCAGTCAATTTGATAGCTCCATTTCTTGGCGAGGCGATGGAAGATACTTTGCTACAATTAGTCAACTTTACTATTCTTCTTCTCTGCAAAACAATTCTTTTCCTTTACAAAAGCTTAACATCTGGGATAGAGAATCTGGAGACTTACATTCTTCTTCAGAGCTCAAGAAGTTCATGGGTACATTCTTAGATTGGATGCCTAGTGGAGCTAAAGTGGCAACTGTGTTTGACAGAAAAGGTGAAAATAAATGCCCTTTGATAGTACTTTTTGAGAAAAATGGAATGGAGAGAAGCTCTTTCTCTATTAACGAGACAGCAGAAGCAACAATTCAGATTTTAAAATGGAACTGCAACTCAGACCTCCTGGCTACTTCTATTGTCAGTGATGAATTTGATTCTATCAAAATTTGGTCCTTCAGCAACAACCATTGGTATATGAAGCAAGACATCAGATATCCAAAGAAAGAAGGTGTGAGGTTCTTGTGGGATCCATTAAAGCCTATGCGTCTGATTAGTTGGACTTTGAGTGGAAAGGTTACATTTTACAACTTTATCTGGATCACTGCTGTTACTGAGACATCAGTAGCATTGGTTATTGATAACTCCAATGTGTTAGTAACTCCTCTTTCAGTCTCCCTAGTCCCACCTCCCATGTCTCTCTTTAGTCTGAAGTTTTCTAGTGCTGTTCGAGAAATCTCCTTCTTATCCAAGAGTTCAAAGAACTATATAGCATCATGTCTATCCAATGGAAGTTTATGTGTAGCAGAGACTCCTAGTATTGATACGTGGGATGCATTTGAAGGAAAAGTAATTGATATTGAAGCTTGCCATAGTGATTTAAGGTTGGAGAGCTTTAAGCATCTAACTTGGTTGGATTCAAATATTCTTTTTGGAATAACTTCTAGAGGATCTCTTAGTTGCTTTGGGAACAACATTACCCAACAAAATTCTCATAATTACTTTTTGCATGAGATCGAGCTTGCATGTTCTGAGAATTCAGAGCCTGAATCATTTGCTTCTTCAGGTTGGCATGCACAGATAACAGAGTTGGCATCTTTTGAAAAGCCTATCATTTCTATTGCTCCTGTTCCAACAAAAAAATTTACAGCCTTCGTTCAGCTTCAAGGAGGATCAATCATTGAGTATTCTTCTACTAAGTTGATGACACTTGAACGAACTCATCGTCATGATTCTGGATCTGATCATGGGTTTTCATCGTCATGCCCTTGGATGAAAGCAGTACTTGTTCGTCATGATGGTGTTTTGAGAGACCTTCTTTTTGGGCTTGATGATAATGGTAGGCTACATCTTGGAAGGAGAATATTATGCAAAAACTGCAGCAGTTTCTCATTTTATTCTGCCAATGGTGGAGTCAATGAGCAAGTCGTTACTCATTTGCTGCTTATCACAAAACAGGATTTGCTAATCATCATAGGCATGGATGATATTTTGCGTGAGAATCTTGAAACAAAAATAGATAATTACAGTACTTCTAATAACCATGAAGAGGAAAATAAAGATTTTATTCATATATGGGAAAGAGGAGCAAAGTTGATTGGAGTAATGCATGGAGATGAGGCAGCAGCCATATTACAAACTAATCGGGGTAGCTTAGAATGCATTCATCCAAGGAAATTGGTTCTTGTGTCAATTACTAATGCTTTGGTGCAAGAGCGTTTTAAGGATGCAATGCTTATGGTGAGGAGACATAGGATAGACTTTAATGTCATTGTCGATTACCATGGTTGGAAAGCTTTTCTAAAGTCAGCCAAGGAGTTTGTTCGTCAGGTAGATAATCTCAGCCATATAACAGAATTTGTTTCCTCAATCAAGAATGAGAATGTGATCAACACACTATACAAGGCATATATTCCTCAACCTTCTCCAATTGAGGCACTGACTAAAAATTCAGAAAATATTCAGGATCTTGCCACAGGAAGCAAGGTGTCTGATGTTCTTTTTGCTGTGCGGAGGGCTCTTGAGGAACAAATACCACAAAGCTCAGGAAGAGAGCTCTGTATACTGACCACTTTAGCCCATAGTGAACCTCCAGCTTTGGAGGAAGCACTGAATAGAATAAAAGTTATCCGAGAATCGGAACTATTGGGGGCTGACAACAAACTGAGGTTATTCCCTTCTGCCGAAGAATCTGTAAAGCATTTAGTATGGTTGACAGATCCTGAGGCTGTATATGAAGCTGCTCTAGGTTTGTATGATCTTAACCTTGCTGCCATGGTGGCAGTGAACTCACAGAAGGATCCAAAGGAATTTCTTCCTTATCTCAAAGGACTTGAAGATTTGCCGCCTCCTGTTATGAGATATACCATTGACCTAAGACTGCATAGATATGAGAGTGCTCTAAAACATATTGTTTCAGCAGGTGATGATTATTATGAAGATTGCATGAATCTCCTGAAGAAGAACCCTGAACTCTTTCCCATTGGTCTGCAATTAATTTCTGACCATGTGAAAAGATCACAGATCCTAGAAGCCTGGGGGGATCATCTTAATGCTGAAAAACACCTTCAAGATGCTGCTATGATTTACCTGTGTTGCTCATCTCTTCAGAAAGCTCTAAAAGCATATCGTGCTTGTGCTGATTGGAAAGGTGTATTTACAGTAGCTGGTCTCCTCAAACTAGGAGACAAAGAGGTTCTTCTACTGGCAAATGATCTCTGTGAAGAAATTCAAGCACTTGGGAAGCCAGCTGAGTCTGCCAAAATTGCTCTTGAATATTTGAAGGACATTTCTAGAGCTGTTGACTATTTGATAATGGCAAGAGAGTGGGAAGAGGCTCTTAGAATTTCCCACATGCAAGAAGATCAGGACTTAGTTTCCCCTCTTAGGGATGCATGCATAGAATGTGCTACTGCATTGACATCTGAATATAATGAGGGGTTAGAAAAGGTAGGGAAATACTGTGTCCGATACCTTGCTGTGCGCCAGAGAAGGATAATGCTTGCTGCTAAAATTCAGGCAGAGGATAGGTTGGCAAGTGATGTCGATTATGATACCCTCTCTGAAACTAGTAGTACTTTCAGTAACATGAGTGCATACACCGGAAGGTATGCCATTTAGGCAAAATTACTCCTTTTTCTGCAACCTATTATTTGCCTATTATTCTTTGACAGTTTTTCAAAACACTAGAATCTTTTAGTATGTGGGTTACAACCAGAACTTTTCTGATTGTTTGTGTGCACTGTTGCAACATAAAATTTTGTGATTATACAACAATATATTGTTCTTAAATTTGCTGTTTTCCAGTAGAGTCATTATATCATCCTTAACATTTTAGTTTAATCTGACATTTGACATTTCCTTGTCCTTTGCATTAGGTTTTGTCTTGTATATATCTTGGGAGCCAGGATCAACTAGAATAGCATGTTTACTATGAGAGTTTCTTTTTCTCACCATGGGATTTGTTTGGAAATATACCAAACATTATCCATTTACAGTTGATGTGGTTCATGGGACTTCGTAGGATTTAAAATTTCGTGTTGGGTGGAAGTAGAAAAAGTCAAAGAAATAATATTGTGAGACAATAGTTAAGTGTTACTAAATGAGATTTTGTAGAAACTCAAAATTTAGCCTTTGTTCATATTCCTTTGGAGTGTCAAACATGTTTTTGAGAAAAAGAATACTGGATATATCACCCTAATGTGTTCAGTAATTTGAATTCAGAATGCCTCACTATGTATCGCTAGAATTTAACTTCTGTTAGCCATTTTAATGTGTTATAATAGATTTCACATGATTCTACAGAATTTTCTGCTATTTTTTTTTATACATGTTACTGTTAGCTCCATAACGTACGGCATAATACACTTATTACTCTAACCAAAACATACTTGAATTTTAACAGGACAGAGAAGAATTCATCGACCTCCATCAGTTCAAGTAAAGCTAGTAGAGTTCGCGAGATGAGACGTCAAAGGCATAGAGGTGGAAAGATTCGACCTGGAAGGTGCCAGTTTGCAAATGTTTCTATCTTGAATTGTTCATATTTTCTTTGATTCTCTTCGTCTTATTTCACTTTTTCTGACCAATGCATTGGCTATTCATCAAGCAGGATAAATGTGTCGTTATTTGAAAAGATTAAATAATAAAATGTTAATAATCCAGAGTAAATAGGTAACTCAAGTAGTTAATAAAATAGAAAAATATGTTAAGTTGATTTGAGCATGTCCATAGACAGATTAGTAGTTTCTAAAGTTTTGACAAGTTGAATCCAGTTGAATATATGAAAGGTAGAGATACCAAAGAAAATTTTATTTTGACGTAATTAAGATTATTGGAAATTTTGGATATTACAAGAGTCAAAATTGGCCCGATAAGATTTATATTATGATATCAGATAGTTTTGAATTCATAGTTGCTTGATGGTGTTGTACCAAGTTGGGCTATAACATCGCTATAGTCTGCAGGGGTGGCCCATAGTTTGGCTGAGAGAAAAATCAAAATATTTTGGTTTGAATAATCCAACCTGAAATCGAGCTAAAACTGTTTTGTTTCGGCTTGAAATACATCAAAATTTTCAGTTTGGGTGGGTTTGAAATTGGTAATTGTGAAATAAATACATATTAACAAAACCCCAACGAAGACTGGTTTCCAGACAAGATTTCTATTGTAAGAAACCATACTAATTAACATACTAATTTATCTCTATATGCATACATGTAAAAGGCAGATCGGTGCACGAAGATTCCGTCAATGGGGTCCTGGAGAAGGGTCAATATACATACATATACATATTATAAAAACTTTAACAGTTTGTTTCAGTTTTAACTGTTTGTATAGATACAAAATCAATAATTTTACCTAATTTTCAAACTGAAACCAAACGATAATCTCAACATTTACCTAATATCCATTGTGCATGTCCATCCCTATTTCTGTGGCTTACTGATTCTTTTCATTAGTTGGATGGAAATCAAATTTTGTTTAATTCCTTCTCATTATTTGCTACTGAACAGCCCTGGAGAAGAGTTAGCACTCGTGGAGCATTTGAAGGTCATGTCTCTTACTGAAACAGCGCAACACGAACTCAAAGGCCTCATCATAACCCTTATCATGCTGGGAAAGGAAGAAATTGCGAGTAAGCTTCAATCTGCTGCAGATGCCTATCAAATATCACAGCAGGCAGCTGTAAAACTAGCCGAAGATACAATGGAAAATGATACAATAAACGAAGAAAATCAAACCCTAGAAAACTACATAAAAATGGTTAGAGTTCCATATATGAAAGCACTTCCTCCGGAATCTAAAGCTTTACTACCGCCCATGCCAGGACTGATATTGTGAATCAAAGTTACAATTTTGAGGCCTATTGAGTCAAATATATCAGTTGTACACATTAGGTGCAAGAGTAATTTTAACTGTTAGGCTTCATGTTATAATTATTGACTTTAGAGGAGATTCAAATGGTTTGTACTTGTAATTTTTGAATGTTTTGGCTGTTGCCATTGTGGCCTATGTGATTCGTAATCATCACCATTTGGATTAACAGTGTTTTGTTTTGGTCATTCATATCAGCCAGGAGTACAATATTATGCGAGGCCTGGTGGCTTACTTTCTTGCGTATATTAGTTTACAGAAACTTGTGAAACATCCAGAACTCTTGCAATCCTACCAAATAGCATTTATTTTTCGCAACTATGAAACATCCAGAATAGTCGAGAAAATTTGACTGCGGGTGTTTAATTGTTGCTGACATAAGCAGAGACTTTAGACCTTGTTTTTCTTCATTATGCAAACAATCTTCCTCCTGAAAATTTAGATTTTAATTTAATTGTACTCTTTTAAATTGGCAATCTTTTAATAGCTCAGTTGATCCTTTGCTCTTCCTCTGCTTCCCACAATCCGATTGCTCGGACAACCAACGCAGAGCTCATCACAACCAACACTGCAAACAATGGAGGAACAACGATGTCGATATTGGAACGATCGAAGAGAATAGAAGGCAAACACACAGCTAAATTTGGCGACCCATCCATGGGTAGCCTCACTGTGCCTGCCCCACACGCCTGCATGAACGCTGATGAGGGTGACACTGCCCATATGAAGGCTAGCTCCGGCGACAAGGCAGCCAATGCGACGGTGACGATGATGAGGATCGTCCATGTTACGACATAGACGATGAACTGCCAGCGGTCGTGGAGGGCTTCCATGAGATCGATCCGTAAGGAGGAAAGGAATGGCCACGTGGGATTGGGATGATGGAGAGAGCACATATTTTATATGTAGCAAAAGCCCTCCTCTTGCTACTGAACTAACGTCTGTTAGGAATGAAAAAATAAAAAGACTCCTTTGCCACCCAAATCAATATAATTAAAATTGACGGAATTAGAAGAGAATTACAAGGCAACATCAATTCCAAATAATAATTAATAAAATGTAGTATTGGTTTAAAATATGAGATAGAGTTATTGCATCTATGTGGTAAAAGGTGATTCGTTCACTTCAGCGTCTCTGTCAATCCGTCCTCAGGTCAACACGAAGAAAATAAATCACGGATGACTACTAACCATTGATGTAAATGGTTAAGATATAGAGGAGATATATAGAGTTATTGCATCTATGCTTATTAGACAAGGATGTTCATAAACAATAAAGGAGGTGGGCTGATTATGACTTTGTAATATAATATAATGTATTTAATTTTATAATATAATATTTGATTATAAGGATAATTATATTTTTTATTTGATGTCTATTATTTTTTATAAGAAATATAATTCGTATTATTCTAAAATGAGAAAAATATCCCGTGACCTATACTGGCGGGCGGTTGGCAGCGACGGTCGACGACGGGCAGGTGGCCGGCCGATGACTCACGGCGACGAGCAGGCGGGTAGCGGGTGGCGACCAACGACCGGCGGGTGGGCGGTGGACGACAAGAGGTGGGCGACGGGCAGGCGACGACCGACAAGCGACTGGCGGACAACGAGCGGCGGGCGGCGGAAGGCAAGAGGTGGGCGATGGGCAGGATGCGGCCGGCAAGCGACTGGTGGACAACGAACGGCGGGAGGTGGTTAGTGGCCGGTCACCAGTGAGGGAGGTGGTGTCGACGAATTTGTTGAGTAGTGTTTTGATGAGATAAGTTAGTGTCCCAAGTTAGTTTTGATGTGATCAACTAAGTTAGGATATGTCATATCGTTTTCTAACCTTGTGTCTAAGTGTGCATAAGCTTAGGAACATAAGAAGTCGAGCGGAATATCAAACGGACGAGAAGGATGGCGCGGGAAGGGAGTCGACGGGCTCGGCGCATCCAAGGGACGAGAAACTGCTGAAGAGTACACTAGCGGAGCGAGAAGAACGTATACAGCGGTCTGAGGGACTAGAAGCTGGGAAGGATACCTACAAAGGAATGATGGAAAATGGGTTCGGGTGAGCCCTATTCTAAATGTCCGAAATCACCCAAGTGATGAGAGATTCACTTGCACGGAAGAGTCAACTTGGAAGTTGACTTTCTGAAGCTGGAAGACACCATCAAGAGATGGAAGGCTCCTTCACCATCGCAGCAATGAAGGCGCCTCCCGTTGCTTGGAAGGCGCTTAGGGAAGGTGCCCTCAGATGTGCTGAAGGTGCATAGGGAAGGCGCCTTAAGGTGCGTTGAAGGTGCCTCCAGGGCGCTGGTCAGCGAACGTTGGAGAAGATAAAATTTTATCTTCAAAGATACAACTTTATGTTGGTGCAGTTTGCATAAATGGTCAAACCTAAGTTTTGATTAA
>JBAMIB010185987.1:0-12822 GCA_037177415.1 Kaempferia rotunda
AAGATTGTTAATATGAATCATATTGGGCCTAATATTGGGCATATTGTGTGTGGGCCTAATTTTATATTTAGGGCATTATTACTTTACCACATTGTATAATTTTTTAAAGAAAGATTAAAATCAAATGCCATATTGTTAATGATTTACTTTGAAAATATGATTTTTAATCAAGTAACTAACGTTTAATCATTTTAGTATTGAACAATGTGTTTTGCAACTTGTTACAAAACATTACCTAATATATAAAATTACTTACAAATTGAAACTATGCGTTACTTTATTTTTTTTTAAAAATCGGTGTTAGAATATTTTAAGTTTGTGTTAGATTTTTGTCTAAAAACAACATTAAAATAGATTTAAATAAATAAAAAAAAAAGGAAAAAATTCGAGAACAATGAAAAAAACATTGGTTTGGCAATTATCCAATCACATCACAACAGCAGTTGATTTGTCCCGGCACCGGAGCCATCGGTTGCCAAACGATCAACACCGTTGAAATCTTACATATTCAGCACGAATCAACAAGTCAAATCTACGGCGGGGATGAAACGACGTCTCTTTATTGGCCGTACCCTGGTTCCTCCTCTGCGCCAACAGTCCCAAACGATCTGTGGGAGGAACGAAGAGGAGAGAGAGCGGTCATGGCGTCTTTAGCATTTTCTTCGGCGACGACTACGAAAGCTACGTCAAATCCCGGACCTTTGTTTTTGCTCCCTCCCAATTGGCTCAGAGTTGAAGCCGTCAGCTTCTCCCATTTGCCGGAGAGACCGAGAATCTCTCTGCGTCACGGAAGCAACCAAGGACACAGGATATCCTCCCAGTTTCCGTCCAAGACATCAGTGGCCTCGAAACAATCAACCGAGGTATGCTTCTGATTTTTATTTAGCAGGTCTGTAGGTTTTTGTTTGGTCTTGAAGGCAGAAGGTGTCATCTTTAGGATTTGGGATCAGAAATTGGGTATTTCTAATTGAATCCTAGCTTAATATTGCAAAATTTGAATCTTTATTTACTTCTAACGATGTTTTGAATGAAATCGAGTGATTATTTGTTCGCCTTTGTTCATTTTCAATGTGCTCATCAGGTCGAGGTCAACATGAGTACTGAGGACTGTTTGAAGGTTATGATATCTGGAGCACCTGCATCGGGGAAGGGAACACAATGCGAGCTTATCAAGAACAAAGTAGGTGAAAGATTATATCTTTTTCAGTATACATGCTTAATAGCACCGTTATGGCTGACATAGTAACATTATTAATTGGTTATAACTTTAATTAATCATCAATAAATCTCTCATCGTGGTGAAAAGTTCATCGTTTATGAAGAAGCTTATTATCTATGAATTGGCCATTAAACTAGTTCAAAAGAGTGTGTACTAGATTACATATGAATTTAGGGACTTTTTGCAATCACAATGAGTTTTCATTGAATTTTAATTTCCAATGAAGGGAGATTAGTTGTTCATGTGGTTATTGCTATGCAGTATGGGTTGGTTCATATAGCTGCAGGAGATTTGCTCAGGGAAGAAATTGCAGCTGGAACAGAAAAGGGGAAACGTGCTAAAGAATATATGGAGAAGGGATTGTTAGTTCCGAGTGAAATAGTTGTTATGGTATGTGAATGGTAATTTCATCTTCCTTTTCCTAATTACAATGACTATAAGATTGCAACTAACAGATGGGGCTTTTTTGCACTAACAGATGGTGAAAGACAGACTTCTCCAGCCAGATGCTCAAGAAAAAGGATGGCTCTTAGATGGATACCCAAGAAGCTTAGAACAAGCAAAAGCATTAGAAGAACTTGGAATTAGGCCTGACATTTTTATTCTACTGGATGTAAGAGATGTTCTTTTGCTTTTTTAAACATGGTGTTTGATCCATATTGATTCCTAATTCATGTCTTTACTTGTCAAGTACGGTTTAGATCCTAGCAACAGAAAACAAGAAAAAAAAGGATTTTTTTTTGTTTCCCACTATGCTTTAGCTTGTTGTTATCTCAATGACAATGCTCTGCATTGGTGGCTTTCCTGGTTAAACAAACTGTTAAATTTTAAGTTATACATATCCTTTGTGGATTTTTTTTTAAAATTAATCGGTGGATATGATAGTATGGGAAGAATTATTAAGTGAATTGAAAACGTTGTTGTCTATTAGACTATCAGAATCAGGCAACAGTAGGGGACAAGGTGAAATGTAACTATTTTGTGTAGTTGGAAGCACAAATTAGAAGCAACTGTTGGACCTTGGCCATAACTTTTTGCTTAAAAAAAAGCTTTAGGCCATTTTTCTTAGATAAGTATCTCAATTCTCATGTCCGAGAGTTAAAACATACGAGCTAAAGCTGCATAATGCTCCCCACTAAGATTCTCCCTGACAAATTTGTTTACATTGAAAAAGTGATTTGCATCTTCAAGATAGTAAGATAAATTCTATGACATGGTGGTTCTTTTCCTCTCGGAATCCTAAAATGTACTCAATATTTGTATGATGCTTCTTATGACCTGTTCTGTCTCCAATTTCTCGATTGGGATTTTGCAGAGAGAGTAAAATCTTAAGTTTTCAAATCCTTTTTCTTTCTTATGACAAATATGTTGGCTATGCCATCTTATCCACTGACTGCAGATATAAAGATAAATATGTTCTACAAGCGAATGGCATCTAATGATTATGCTTCTTACAGGTTTCTGAAGAAAGCCTTGTTGAAAGAGTCGTCGGCAGAAGGCTTGATCCTGAAACTGGGAAAATATACCACCTTAAATACTCTCCGCCTGAGAGTGAAGAAATCGCAGCAAGACTTACACAGCGTTTTGATGATACAGAGGAAAAGGTATTTTCTTTAGCACATATCTGATTATATTTCCTAACATATTCTGTTCTTCACATTCTTCTATTCTTACTGGTAGACTACACTCTCTCAGTTGTTATTTATATATTCGGATATCACACTTATTGTTAATACCTATGGACTTTACACTTACAATTTTTATGCATGAATATTCTCATCTTTTCTTTTCTGTATCTAAAGGTAAAACTGAGGTTGCAGACTCATCACCAAAATGTTGAAGACGTACTTTCAACATATGAAGATGTCATAGTCAGGGTATGTAATTGTACTCATTCTCACACTTCTAATTGAAGATCCACTAGATCTCTAAGAGATGTCAGTTTTGAATGTGTTTCTAGATATACAACATCTCAGAGATTTGTTCTGTAAATGATAACTTACAAAGCATAAAAAATAATGAAAGGACGAACACATTGTTTTTAATAGGAAATCAAGACACTTATGGTAGATCTATCAATAAAGGTAAAAATCAAGTCAAAATCCAACCCAGGGAACACTAAATATATCCTCCTGAGATAAATGATTTGGATTATCTTACTCTACGATCTATGATCCCTATTACTAAGAGAAGATATCAAAAGTTGCTTGATGAAGTCAATTTCATTTTTTTTTTTTTGCGTGTGGGATTTTGTGAGTATTCCTATGGCACAACAATCAGCAAAAACAAGAAGTTGATGTTATTTAGTTGTTCAAGTGCCAATTACTGCAACAAGCAGTAGTTCTTATTCGGGGTTGGTTACACAGATCATTTTCTCAGTTTACATCTATGACTTTGTTGACACAATATTGTGCTTATAAACAACTGAAACTGCATTGTGCTTATAAACTGAAACTGAAACTGCAACTGACTCAGTTCACAGCTATGACTAGTGCTTCTTTATCCATAACTAATCTTAGTTTCAGCAGTTTCAAGATATTTTTCCTTCCAATCATATTATTATGTTGATAAAACAAATTCCAACTCGACTAATCAATACCTAACTCTGACTTCTGATGTCGTCCCAGATCAACGGAGATGCTGCTAAAGAAGATGTATTTGCTGAAATAGACAAGGTATTGTCTTCGGTAAAAGAGAAAAAATCACAAGCAAGCATGGACGCCAAGGCTGCTGCTGTGTAGCTGATTAGGGGACTTGCTTGTGTGGCAGAAGAGCTAGACATTCCGAGGAGGCTCCTACTGAACTTCTTCTTGTTTATTGATACATGTTTTTCACATTTTTGTCAGTTAAAAACTCATAATTCTTTAAATAAGTGTGTTACTACCCCTATCGTTTATTTGTACTTGCTTAAACTCATAAAAGTTAGTTTTGAGTTGTATGCATTGGAATGTAGGCTCCCTTAAGAAATAAATAGTTTTTAGTTGATTGAGAAGACTCAAGTTCGTGACTGCAATTTTTATTTAAAAATAAAATAGTGTTTTTTTAAACATTTTTTTTTCATAATTTCGGATCAAAAGATCATTAAAAGAATTAATTTACACTGGAAAGTAATATTTTTTCTTGTAAAAAATAGATATTGATTTTAGTAAAAGATGAGAAATATAGAAAATATTTTAAACAAAAGAACTTAGTTAACGAAATTAAAAATTATATTAGAGAAATGAATATTTTTAAAGATATTATTTGCATAAAGTGTAATGAAAATTATGCTCCATATGTTACTTAAGTTCAAATAATTTTGTTCCCACATATCCAGTTTGTTAGAAGGTTACAAATTTGTTATAATGGACCCTTGAGTAAAAAAAATCTCTCCTATCTCTTATCTTCCTTTATGGTAACGGACTTTTGGGTGAGTGAATCACTGTATGGTCAAATAATTATGAGAGTAATCATAATTATATATTATTAATCAATTTATGTCTCACATTAACAACTGTCGATATGTCCGAGTGGTTAAGGAGACAGACTCGAAATCTGTTGGGCTTTACCTGCGCAGGTTCGAATCCTGCTGTCGACGCTATTTTTTTTCCTGCTTTTAATTTCCAATTACATGATGCGGGTTTTATATTCCAGAAACGATAATTTTTATGGTAAATACTTTTCCTTTTATTCGGATTCGGATTTACACTGTCAAAACCCGCATTGTTCTCATTCTCTCTGTCTCCCGATCTGGAAACCCTTTTCCTCGTTCTACTAGTCACTCATGGCGGAAGCGGCCACCGATGGCGGCGTGAAGAAGGCTACGCCATCGCTTTCTGACTACAATTTGGATCCCAAGTTGGACGCCTGCCTAGACCTATCAATCCGCCGCTTCCTTTACTCCTCCCTCGCCGGTGCCTCCGCTGCTGTCCTCTTCTTCAGTGAGCCTTATTCCCTTTTTGAATTTTATTTTGCAGATCATACAGTCGGCTGATGTCTATTGATTTAATCGATTTCGGTATCTTCAGATATCTATCTTGGAATAGGTTTGCACACGGGTTATGGAAGTAAATGAATAGTTTTAAATAGTTAATCAATAAAAAAAATGGTTTTGCGTTAATGTCGTCAGCATGAAATTAATTCTTATGCTGGTGAATGCTTATCGTTAGACCATCTCCAACCGATCCCCATTTACACCATTTGGGGCTTAGGGCTTATTTTTTCTGCTTATCAGACTTTGTACTTTTATGCTCGATGACTTAGATATACTACATTCTGAAATATAATGTCAACTGGGAGATCAGATGAAGTGTGTATTTTCATTTTGATTATTTAGTTGTGAAATTTTCATTTTTAATTCATCATGCTGCTTTATTGCATAAGGGAGTCGAACTACAAGGTGGGCATCTGTTGCTTTTGGTGCTGGTGCTGGAGTTGGATCGGCATATACTGAATGCTCTTACATTCTTGATGGTTATTTGCCAAAATGGCCATCCTATAAGGTTTCAACTATTTCTGCCTTCTAAATAATGATCTTGTAACTTTTTGTCCCTTTCTGTTTTCACATCTCTTGTGGAACTTTGATCTATTTTCTTAGTTTTCCTTCATCCAGTATGAAATAAGGATGTTGTTTTCTGGTCAGTAGCTGAATAAAGTCAATTAACATTCTTTGCTTTTGTTGTATCTGCTCCTTACCTTTGTTTTATTTACTGCACTTAAACCTTACTATGAAAATGTTACGATCCATTTAATGTGAGGATTTCTTATAATTTCTTAGGATGACTGTCATAGACCAACAAAGTTCTCCATTTTCTTCCCATTTGGGCTTGTGCATAATTTCGATGCTTTCTACTTTTTTTTTTTTTTTCATGATTCTAGAATACATCATGTGCTACATTCGCCAGAATAAAAGATTATTCAACTTCCAATAACTGATTAGAAGATGCATCAGAGATATCTCATTAGAAGTAGAACAATGCAGCAAGTTATCATCAAGTAGTATAAGTTCATTCACTCCTTTTTTTTTATTGATTATTCCTTTGATCAACCTCAAAAACTGATCTTGATGCAGTCTCCATGGTGTGTGATCCATCAATTTCTCCATGAACTCATCAACACATAATCATTGAGTTAAAATTTGTATCACAAGCATTCTGTAATAGGATCGCTTGTATGAGCATTCAGTGAACAGAATTAGATAAATACCTGACACTGGTTTGTAGCTATGCTGATAAGTTTCTCTGCTTGCAGATTTTGGAAGTATAGTAATGTGGTGCAAATTGAGCTATAGACTTTGTGATCTGAAACTTACAGCCTCATTCATTATGAAGCTAACATGAAACCTACTAGTTGGTCTTGTATACTATCATGCAATACAGTTAAAAACAATGGGAACTGGATTTATATAGACTAGGGCATCAGATGAGATGTTATTTGGCCTGACTCACTATCCATTTTTCCTTTTTGGATTAAGGGTGTAGGGGAGGGGCAATTATTTTGTTGCAATTTTTTTCTACTAAAGATTTTTCTTTGACACACTGTTGAAGTATGAATGGGTCCCAAATTATAACAAAATCACTATTGATTCCACCTGGTTTTGGACAAGTCAGTCTTGAAAGAAATCTATTATGAGTTTGTGATCAAGACTAGCTGACCAGCCTCATTTGACACGTGTGTAATGATTCATATGGGAACTAGTTTGTAGCTATAGGTAGAGCAAGAAAGCATCTGTCAAATTGGCAATGAGAAAGTTCTGAACCTTGGCAGTTCTTATTTGTATGTTTTAATACAACTGTTAAATCAAATTTGGGATTAATGTACATTTCTCATTTTAGTCGCACTTTATTGTTTTCTCATTATATGTAAACTTTAGTTTACTTCCTAGGCTATGCTACTCTCTTTGTTCTTGATTGAAGCTATGACCTTATAGATGTAGACATCCATTTCTTTTTACCTTGTGAGCATGGATCCACTTAGGTTGTCCGGGGTGGCACAGTTCTTTATATTACTTAATTTCACTTTGTGGATTATCTTCTTTGACACTTGACCTCTTGTAGATAAGAACATGATTTTCTGATGTAGACATCTAACATTATGAATGTTCAGATCAGTTAATGAAGTTCAAATGAAAAGCCCTCGGTCATCACAACGAATCTGCATGTTTCTTATATGAAAACATTTGGATCACATATAAGAATTTTTTCTATTGCTATAGATCACATAAAGCTAATCCATTTGGTTTGGTTCCCCCACGATGTGTAATGATTGTGTGCATCATTTGGATCTGCTGTTCTAATTCTCTGATGTTTGTTTTCTGGACAGGCTGACGAGTAAAAGACCAAGATGACCGATGATTAAGGAATTTTTCGACATAACTGTTTCTCTTGCTTTATCATCATATCTGTTGCACTTATGTTTGACAGATGCAATTCCCTTCCCTTTGTATCGGTTTGCAGTCTGTACTGCTGTATTTTGCAGATCAAAACTTCCTATTGCTTTTGTGTGACAAGCTTCTTTTGAATTATCTATACTTCGTATTTGATATTTTACAAACATATTCCTCAGTTGTAATCATTTTTGTTAGTTAAAAATGATACAATAGTGTATTCCCGTCACTTTTTAGCCAGTTGAGCCGATTTACAATGAACAATTAAATTTATAAAAAATTAAGATATGAAAAACCAATTATTTTATGTGATATATATTGGTGTTTTAGAGGGAATTCAAGGTATTGTGGCGTGATTTGGTTAAAACTATCTACACGAGAGTGATTAGATAGTTGGATAAAGTGGTATAAATTTCTTCCCAAGTATTACTAATAATTATATTTCTTTTTAAATTTAGATAAATTTGATGAATTAATTTTTTTATATTCAATTTTTGTTTATAGTAATTGCAATTAATTATATGCAAAATGGCTCAACGAATCAACTACATTTTATAGAACATTTTAAATTCTTTATTTTTAAAATTAAAATTTCAGCAGCTAAAAGTCCCTCAAAAATGTTATGTCAATACTATCATCATCATCATTTATTTTTTTTTAATACTTTGAATTGTTTTGACTTCATTCCCTTTGTTGGAGGAGTCACGGGATTCGTTCTAGCGGTGGGTAATTTCCATGTAACCGAAATAACCGCTCGACCAACAGTAAGCTCCTCCCCATGATTAAAACTAATTTTTTATATAGTTTTTCTACAGAGTATCCTCTCTTTCTTTGTCTACTGATCATCTCCGGTGTCAATTCTCCAGGCAATCTATTTCTTCATCAGCATTCATACGTGCATATATACAACATACATACATACATATCGACAACACTACCCAGAGAGAAGATAAGATGCAGGAGAGCATGCAGGTGATGGTGGCTTAGCCTCCTCTGGTTTCCTGTTACAGGAATGGGGAAAAGGTCATATGACGCCGGCAGATTCAAGTTCTTGCATGGGGACCTGGACATCTGGATCTTGGAAGCCAGATCGCTTCCCAATATGGATCTCATGTCGGAGAGGATGAGGAAATGTTTCACCATGTACGGAGCCTGCTCTGCGCCTCGCCGGCATTCGGAGAGCAACCACAGAGGAATGAGCAAGATGATAACCAGCGACCCCTACGTCTCCGTCTGTGTTGCCGGAGCAACGATAGCCCAGACCAGAGTGATTCCCAACAGCGAAGACCCGAAATGGGAAGAGCACTTCTGCGTGCCCGTCGCTCACCCCACCGACAAGATCGAGTTCCAGGTGAAGGACAACGATGTGTTCGGCGCCCAAATGATTGGTATAGCGACGATCCCCGTTGAGAGAATTCTGTCAGGGGAACCGCTCACTGGCTGGTTTCCTGTGATCGATCACTACGGGGTGGCTACGAAGCCATATCCAGATCTTCACCTGAGCCTGCAGTTCAAGAGCATCGACGGCAACCCCTTGTATAGAGATGGGATCGGTGCAGGTCCAGAATATATAGGCGTGCCCAATGCATACTTCCCTCTCCATAGACGTGGCCAAATCACCCTTTACCAAGATGCTCATGTTCCAGACAACATGCTGCCTGAGATTGAATTAGACAACGGCAAGTTCTTCCAGCACAGCAAGTGCTGGGAGGACATGTGCCATGCCATCGTCGAAGCTCATCACTTCATCTACATAGTCGGATGGTCAATCTACCACAGGGTGAAGCTCGTGAGGGAGCCAACGAGGCCGGTGCCGGCCAACGGCGGGGAGCTGACTCTCGGGGAGCTTTTGAAGTACAAGACACAGGAAGGGGTTCGCGTGGTGATGTTGATTTGGGATGACAAGACTTCGCACGACAAGTTTCTTCTGAAAACAGTAAGCTAAGTTTATATATATATATATATAAACACACATATACATAGATGACTACGATCTCAATATCTAGATATCTATGATCTAGTGTGCTTGGAAATGTTCATTGGCGGATTAATTGCAGGACGGTGTCATGCACACGCATGATGAAGAAACTCGCAAGTTCTTTAAGCATTCAAGCGTGCATTGTGTGTTGGCTCCCCGCTATGCAAGCAACAAGCTAAGCATTTTCAAGCAACATGTATGGCATATATTCTCTAATTAACTTAATTTATCCAAGCAAAATTAATTGATATATAATTGAGACTCAGTACGTATAAAGTTCGGCTTGTTTAATCTGTTTGTTACTTTCTTGATATATAGGTCGTCGGAACTCTGTTTACGCACCATCAGAAATGCGTTATCATGGATACACATGCGAATGGAAACAATCGGAAAGTAACAGCTTTCATCGGCGGACTTGATCTATGCGACGGCCGTTACGACACTCCTGAACATAGACTCTTCGCTGATCTTGATACTGTTTTCCACAAAGATGTCCACAACCCTACATTTCAAGTGAGTAATCAAGATTCATGGTTATCCTCGACATATATATATATATATACACACACAAATTAAATCCTGTTTTAACTGACGATTTGAGGATACAGGGCAATAATAACCAAGGTCCGAGGCAGCCGTGGCATGATTTACACTGTAAAGTTGAAGGTCCAGCGGCACATGATATATTGACGAATTTTGAACAAAGGTGGAGAAAAGCTACTAAATGGAGAGATTTCAAGTTGAGAAAAGTGACACATTGGAATGATGATGCCTTGATTAAGATCGAAAAGTTTTCATGGATTCTCTCGCCTTCTGCCTACGGGTATGGTAGCCAAACTTCCACTGAAAATGATCCAGAGAATTGGCACGTCCAGGTTTTCTACTTCTTCTTCTTCTTCTTAAAGTTCTAACTACACGCACGTATTTATTCAACTACAATCGGCTTCTAGATTTTCCGATCAATCGATTCAGGGTCAGTGAAAGGATTCCCAAAAGTAGTGCAGGAAGCAGAGGCCATGGTCAGTCTGTGATTTCTCATAAAACGATCCGAGGCCTCGGCATTAATTGTCTTTCAGAAACTGTCTTTAATTCCTTTCTTGTTGCAGAATCTTGTCTGCGCGAAGAACTTGAAGATAGACAAAAGCATACACACGGCCTACGTTAAAGCAATCCGAGCAGCACAGCACTTCATCTACATAGAGAACCAATACTTCATTGGCTCTTCCTACTTTTGGCCATCCTACAAAAATGCAGGTGCTGATAATTTGATACCCATGGAGTTGGCCCTGAAAATTGTGAGCAAAATCAAGGCCAAAGAACAATTTGCAGTTTATGTCGTCGTGCCATTGTGGCCCGAGGGAATTCCCACCAGTGGTGCCGTGCAAGAAATACTCTTCTGGCAGGTCGATCCATCATATCTTCTAAATTATATCGATGATCACTAGCTTTGCTAAATATGTGTGTGTATATATATATATATAGGGGCAAACAATATCGATGATGTACAAAGTCATCGGAGATGCCCTCAAAGAAGCTGGTCTCTCTGAAACCAAACACCCTCAGGACTATTTAAACTTCTACTGTCTCGGCAAGTGCGAACCCCTTCTCAAACAAAGGAAATCAAGTAACACTGGTCAAGAAAACGCTCCTCAGGTATATTTATGCATGCTAATTATTAACTAACCCATGCATGCATATATATAATTAATTGGAAATTAAATTACTTATTAAATTTCAAACTTTGGCTACACGCAGCGTCTGTCTCAGAAATTCCGTAGATTCATGATTTATGTTCATTCAAAAGGAATGATCGTGGACGATGAGGCCGTGATCATTGGATCGGCAAACATTAACCAAAGATCCATGGAGGGCTCCAGAGACACTGAGATCGCAATGGGTGCGTATCAGCCGCACTACAGTTGGGCCGCAAGGCATGGCCATCCTCGCGGGCAGGTCCGTAATCCTCATGCACGCACGGTCTTAGCTAGCTCTTTCTCTTTGAACGGTACGTACGTACGTACGCACACTACAGACAAGAGAGAAATTATATGTATTTGGTGGAATGTTTATAGGTTTACGGGTACAGAATGTCTCTTTGGGCGGAACACATGGGCGTGGTGAGTGACTGCTTTCAGGAGCCGCAGAGCCTTGAATGCGTCAGGTACGTGAACAGTCTTGCACGGGGAAATTGGTACTCTTACGCCTCGCCGGAGATCAAGCAGATGAAGGGCCACCTGATGCAGTACCCGCTGGTGGTGGAGCGAGACGGGAGGGTCGGTCCCTTGCCCGGCTGCGAGAGCTTCCCCGACGTGGGCGGCAAGATTCTGGGCGCCCATTCCACTCTCCCTGATGTCCTAACCACGTAGAATATTATATATATTAAGGAAGAACTAACTGACGGACGTTTAATTTACGTACGTAGAGGAAATTAAATGGGTCTTAATTAATTAATTAATTGTGTAAATATATTATATCGAATCATTTGATGCTAGCTAGCTGTTCGAAGCTGCATATGCATGGTTTGTTTGACAAAAACTGCACACGCCGGCGTACCGGCGGAGCACGGTGAACGATGTTCCCCGTCTTTTTATTTCCCTGTCCAATTAATTAACCGATTTGCAGGGATTTAATCAACGGCCGAATTGTGCCGGATTTAGTATAGGACTAGGGGGGCCATGGCCCCAAGGACAGAGGAAGAATTTGGGCTCTTGGCTGCCCGATTGGCCTATCATGCTGACGGTGCATTCATGGAGTAAGTCAATCCACAACTAAGAAATAATTAACCCGACCCCAAATCTAAATCTGGATATGCGCGCAGAGACAATTATTTCTGTGGGAGATAATCAAGATGAGGACCATTCTAGAGAAAAATTTTAATATACGCTGATCCGGGTGTTAATAGACGAAGATTATTTGGTAAAATCGTCAGATAAGAAAAGTCCCAAGGTCACATTGGACACAAAAAGTTCCGAGGTCACCTCGGGCACAGAAAGTCCCTAGGTCACCTTGGGCATAGTCCGTCCCAAAGTTACTTCGGGTAAACAATAATGAGAAACCCCTCAAGTACGAGTGTGGGTCCCCTTATTGGAGGAATCGTATCTTCCTCCCTGGGAATTCCAATAATATTTAATGATAAAAAGGGGGAGAGATTCTATTATTTAGGAAAATATTATCAGTTATTTAATATTAAATAATTGAAAAGACAGTTTAGGAAAGAAATATTCTTTTCCTTTTATGATATGATCTTAATGGCAGAAACTG
>JBAMIB010186197.1:0-12821 GCA_037177415.1 Kaempferia rotunda
TATTAGATGGAGGGGAGAGAAATGTTTTTATTAGTAGAGAGAGGAGAGAGAAATATTAGTTTAATGTTTAGGGAATGTATTTCATTCCCTAAATTTAGATAATTATTTGCATGCAATGTATATTTAAGGAATGAGTAGGGTAGCTGATGTAGAAGTTTTTTTTATATAAAATGTAAATTTTAGGATAAAAGTTAAATTTAAGATAATTGATATGGATGCTCTAATTGGCCATATTTACGTGGCATTGACTGCGTTGAATCGTCAGGAGTTTCCTTCTTTATCGTTAATATTTTTTAACTTAACAAAAAAAAAATGGGGAAAATTTATTATCTTAAATGCATAAACATACATTGATGTTGATCGATAATATTTTATGTTTATTTTTATTTTGATGGATATCAGTTTTTAGAATTCATGCTGATGGTTAGCTTACATATAGTAAGTACAATAAAACACTAGATTTTATTAGCATCCCTAGAGCCAGATAAACTGTATGAGCCAGATAATCTAGGCTCAAGTGACCTGGTACGATTCAAACTATGACCCACAGGCTGAGTTAATATCTAATAAATTTTTAAAATAATTAAAAAATTTAAAGAAACATAAAGGGCATCTAAGCAAACAGAATGCTCGCCAAAATAACCGCAGCAAATTAGCTTTCCTAAGTGGAACCCGAACAAGAAGATGCACTTGTCATATCAATAATTGAACAAGATAACAGATACAATTACAGATGTTCAATATCTCTTGGTTCGAACTATGTACACAGGGTTTTCTTTCGACCTCCGGAGGTAATCAAGATTAAAAAAAAAAAAGATTAAAATGCATGACACAATCACATGCAACTAAACAAATCGATGACATAAGTATTGGAGGAAAAAAAACCCATCTCATTTAGGATAATCGAATCATACTCATATCGATCTGACTTTGTCAGAAGCATAATTAACAAGGCCGAAACAATTGATGAATGAGATGATGAAATCTGCAACAAGAAGAGAATAACACATTAGTGATTGGAATTGTAGGCGAATGAGAGAGATGTTCAGTAGCTGTCAGATGTTCTAAATCTATTACTTTTCCAAGTAGAATAACTGCATAGTATTGATCTATGTAAACTGCAAGACCAGCCATAATGTTCACTTCTGGAATATAGAAGAAAACCACATGTTACGGAGATTACCACGAAGAGAAAAACTACTAAACATGGCGTTAGAACGAAATTGGCATCATAATTATAGCGATAAGCATAACATCTTATGAAAGGTCAAATAAAGGCAGAGGTTCACTCCTAGAATGAGTACAAAAATACTTTGTCAATTAATTCGTCAAACTGATTTCACATTCAATGTTAAACAAAATAATGACACCTTAGTATTGCTTAACCTCAAAATACGGCTTGAACACGCTTGACCAAAGAGTACGATTCTAGCATGAAGTTGACACTGATCACCAATTGGCAACAATGTAGTGGATAGACGCAAAGATGGGATGTTAATTAGAAACACTATGACTGATGATCTAAAAGATGTTAATTAGAAACACTATGACTGATGATCTAAAATATTGTTGGAAGAAAAATTTTCATTCGACATTTTTATTTGGAAAACTTAGTTCAACTGGCCAAATGGTCAGGGCATTAGACTATTTTTCTTTAAAGCAATATAACCAAGTGAAATAGCATTTATCATGAAATGATCCAAATAGTTTAGAAGACTATCAAAATAGCATCTAGACAACAGATATAAAATAAATGACAACTTAGCTATTGATTTTAGGGACCTTCCAATCTCCTAAAGCTCAAACCAACAGCTAAACGTTTTTTATGTTTGGAAACTCTTAAAGCTATATATCACAGCACAAGGCGTTGGATATTCACTTTATGCATAAAATTTTGCATATGTTTTTAAACAAAGAATACAAACATAAAAAAACATAATGAGATTATCAAATAAGAGGATTATCAATCAAATACCCACCCTAGGCTCAATGGTTTGACCTCAATGGTTTGACCAAACTAAGCCTCATTCACCTTTCAACTGAGTTATTTCACTTAGAGGTACACGGATTTTGGCAACCTGTTCTTCTGCTTCAGTGTCATTTACAATCCCTCGACATCTTGGAAAGCCACAATAACAAGCAAGTCGTTCGTCACTTGAGAAAAATCTGATTCATTGTTTACTAGTAAGAATATACATCATAAGAGGAAAAAAAAATTAAGCACAGGAACATGTTTCCAGCAGTACCTATAGTCATACGTCAATTCCTCCCACTGGTTAATATCACGCTTTGCAAATATAATTATATGCTCGTCACCATTAACACTTATGACCCTCGAATAACAATTGGGCTGAAAAAGTGTGAGCATATCAAGGATTTTAAATTAGTTGGTAAGGAAATGGAAATATATATAAACACTAATATTGCAGAAAAAAATATGGATCAGAATGAATCGGTCATATTGACCTCCAGAAATAGAAAACATATCAGAAAACCACATTTCAAATATCAATGCAAAAAAACAGTTTGTCATAATGACAGATGCATACAAGATAAACCAACAGGTTGATGCAACAAACTTATCAGCATAAAAATGGGAAAAATATATGCAAGCAATAATGCAAGTAAAAGCAGACTGCAAAGGATCACCATCTGGTACTAGTGCTTCACTGGAATTTGTTTTGGTATAAGATTTGAGCGAACAAGCAAAAGATGTATTTAAAAGATTTAGCATTTTGGAAGAGTTAGAGATAGTTTCAGATTGCCTACAAAAACAGTATTTTGTTGTAATAAACTAGGAAGATGACAAGGATAAAATTTTCAGAATTACTTTAATATGTATCACGATAAATAATGGAGAGCATGGATCCAGAGAAATGTAAAATGTACAATATAATACTACATGATTTACTAATAGAAGATGGAGATTATCAACTCATTTCAGAATAAAGAATGGAAAATGGTAGGCTACTAAACTTGTTGTATGTATAGTTCAAGTACA
Source organism: Kaempferia rotunda (assembly GCA_037177415.1). Lineage (NCBI taxonomy): Eukaryota > Viridiplantae > Streptophyta > Magnoliopsida > Zingiberales > Zingiberaceae > Kaempferia > Kaempferia rotunda. The sequence goes on from JBAMIB010186197.1 coordinate 3,002, forward strand.
AGCAAAAAGTGAAATGCAGCTGGAACAATTAACAGAAATCAGATAATACATCAATGATAAAGAGAGGAAGGCATTTGCTTTCTTTTGAGACGGAGATAAAAATGTTTTTTGCAAATTTCCACAACAGAATTTTAATAAAATTCAAGATGACATATTTTACTTCACAAGAGTGATTAATCAAATGAGCTATGCTTCCTGCCCTTGTTGCATCAATTACACGCTCATCGTCTATACGGAACATGTATGTCCCAGCACCCTGCAAACAAGCACAGGAAGTAAGTGTTTGTAGTTGTGTTTCTCTGTGGCAACCAACAAATGGATATATTATGTCATTTATTTCCCAAGCAATATCTTGCAGAAATGTAAACAATCTGTAGATAGTATCAAACTAGTTAGAGAAGTTTTATAACTAAGCCATCAGCCTTCACAACATGAAGTTATTGTGAAAACAAGAAGACACTGAATTAAGGTTGCCAAGGTGCTTGAATGACCCATAAGCAAATAAATCTTAGCATTTCCTAGAACAAAATTAAGAACTTAAATACTCCAAGAGGAGCAAGTTCAAAGTAGCAAATAGCTACAAAAAAATTGCAAAGAAATGCAAATGTTGCAAATGACATTTACAATTATGGTATTTGGTTGACAGCAAATATAAAACAATTCTACATAAAACTATATCTATTAAAAATATTAAGATGTATGATAAGGGACATGTTTTCATTATTTATACTTATTATTTGCTAATTTTAATACCAAATAAAATGACATGATGATAGAGAGTAAAGAATTGGTTGAACATAAGTACCAGAACAGAGTTCCTAAACGGTTATTATGATTAATTTTAGAAAAGAATCGATCATCTAACAAGGATATCAATATGATACAAGATGATAATGTAGTAACTGATTGGATGTAGTTCTTATAGTTACTGGGTTACTCAAATGTCAAAAGTTATTAAATATTACATTAATATTAAATGAACTTGTCAGTCTTATGAGAAACCACTGTATTATTTGCAAATGATATTATGCTAATTAGTGAACCGTAGAGAAAAACTTTAGAAATCATATGTTTAAATTGAGTAGAAGTATAAATCTGAACAAGGGAATGCAATTTCAATAATAAGAAAAGGGAGTCCGGGAGGGGCCCTCATAGTGAGGGTTATCACCGTTGCTGCAATAATAAGGAAAGGGAATATTTGAGTTGGATGTATATGAAATTGTCATATGAATTATAGATGTAGTGGATCTATTATTCATCTAGGAGTTATCAATGAAGACCACATTAATAGGATAAAAAGTAGGTTGAAATAAAGATGAGTTTTTAGAGAATTGTGAGACAATTGCGTGCCTCATGGCCAAAAGAAAATTTTACAAAATATAACACAAAGTATTATAGTTTATGGATCATAAGCAGTTAGAAAACAATGCATATAAAAGTTAATGAAACACAAATGATAAAATGAATTACTAAAAATGAACAATATTAATATAAAGAGCATCTAGGCGCACCTTCATCAGATCTAAAATGAGAGATCTAACATTACATGGACATGTTCAAAAAAATTTAATGGAATCTATGGTTACGCAAGTTGAATCAATAAATTGCATGTGCAAGAAATACAAAGAGATGAGATGAAAGGACTCCGATTGACATAAAAAATAATGATTTAAGAGATCTAAATATTAATGGTTCTATATCTTTGCATAGAGTCAACGAATAAACAAAAAATCTGAAGTCCTTAAATTGTGTTATTTTCCATTGAATATAGGATTTAATCCTCTATACTGACATATGGTAAGGTGATTTCTAATATAAACTTTCCATTGAAAATAGATTTGGAAGACAAAAACCAAATATACTCAAAACTCCATTTTATCTTTAGAACAATGTAGTTCAGAATAGAGAAACAATAAGAGAAGGAACACTTACAACTAACGAATTATAAATGAAGCGCTCTCTTATATCTGCTATTGTTGGTCGAACAAGTTCGCCTATATACTCAACTACCTGCATCAAAACAATGCTTATTTTGATGAGCTAAACTATCCAACAAAATCCAGAGAATCAATCACCGATGCATACCATGTCCCCAGCCTTGTGCAAAAGTTTTGCAAAAACACCAAACCCATGTATTTTTGATTTTCCTATCAGAGAAAACACACTTGTTTAATGATACAAATATATAAAGCAACTGGATTACAACCATTGAATAGTGAAAACAATACAATGTCAAGGTATTGGACTACGAATAACTTAGTTGAAAATACTGAACTGACCAAATGCAAGACGCTTTCTGAATGTTGTCTTCATGTTTCTGTACTTTTCAGCCATTGAACAAACACTAGCATGCTTCTCAGACTCAAAAGCACTCTGATTAGAATCATCCAAGATGCACTGAGCTTGTGAAGAAATACTGCTTGATAAACCACAATCATTTCCATTTTGACAATAACCTGTGACTAGATATGGCTGGTTCTCTATATACAATCGTTTTCGAGATGCAGTGTCAAGAACCTGAGGTTGTTTCTGACCTCGTCTCCCAGAGAAATTATATGGCTCTATTCATTAAAAACAAAAATGTTCAATGTCCAAAAGAAGCAAGTCCTATGATGTTTATTATGTAATTGAACAATAACGTAATCGATGAAAATTGTGTTAGAACATAAAGCACACATCTTTACCACTCCTTGCACAGCCAGAAGCATTGGGTGCAGGAACAAAACTTGCATCTAGCTCTGGGGGTAAACTTAAGCTGTAATCTGTAGGTGGCCTTTCCTTTGATGGCTGTCTATGTTTCTTGCAGAAAGAAAGTAAGCGGATGCATTGATCATCATCCTCATCAAGTGACATGAGATGAACTTTTTCTTCATCCTCTAACTTTATACAAAAAGATAAACAATGCAAAACATACATATCAAATAGTGCAACTCAGAAATACAAGCAAGGATATCAAAAAATAAAAATCCAGAATAAAGGGATGCCTGACAATAACAAATACCTCAACACAAAGACCAGCAGCACGTGCACAGAGAGGATGATATGCCACTCGACAAGTATTGTGAGAGCACTGTTAAGATATAATTTTATCAAGTTAACATGTTGTCTCCTGATGAACCCAGATGGCTGACATGCATACACAGTTGATAGGCATTGATATACTAGGAAAAGAAATGGTTCGTTGAAATTTGACTATTGGTAAAGACAATAAACTTTACAGATTAAAACCTGTATGCAGGCTCCATAAGCTACCCCACAAATGCTACACAAGAGTTTCCACCTATCCTGGTATATCATTTCAATGAAAACAATATCAATAGTGAAATTTTACAGTGAGGAGAACAGAATTGTTATAGTTCCAGAGTACCAAAAAAAAATAATAATAAATAAAATAAAATGTATCCAATAACTTGTCCATAAAAAATGAAATATGTACTTTGTGAATTCTGCATATTCCATCAATGGGCTCCATTCTCTTCACATTTACAAGGCATGTTTCTGTGGATAACTTATTAAGTTAATCACGATCAGTTTATCAATTATCACTCAAATTTATAGGTTGTCAAATACCAGGTATCCACATTGCACAGGTGAGGTGAGCCCAACGACCATCTGTTGTAGGTTTAATTGCACCGCCTATTATAATTACAGTTTTAGGTTTAATCGATAAAATCAATGCAAAAGATCTCTAAGATAACTATACAACTTTACCAAGAACAGGACAGAGACAACATTTTGGAGGACTCTTTGGTGCCCCAGGCCGACAAAGATTGCAGAGCCAAATAGCTTCATCTACTGGTTCCAATTCACCATAGCACTTGGCATGAACCTTCAAAAAAAGAGCAGGTATTAAAAAAGTATGGATTGGGGACCTATATGCAATTGGATACAAAGTAACATTAAACTTAAAAAGGTGTACCATAATTCGGCATTTGTCACACTGCAGGAATAAATTGTCCTCATACTCCTGCATAATAGATCAACTGTTTTACATAAAAGACTCATAAGGAAAGAGATTCATTCAGACACAAGTGATTTTAATTGATAGCAAATAATATGTGTGTGTGCGTGTATGTGTGTGTGAGTGAGAGAGAGAGAGAGAGCAAAAGAAAGAAGCATGCAACCAACATTTGTAGCTATAAACTAATGTGAAGGAAATTCCACACTAGAGCAAAAACGCTATACCTCATCCATGTCGCAAACGCCACATCTGTCAAGATCTTTCCAGTCGACGCGAACAGCTCTGTATCCCATGGACGAATCACCACAGTTTTCAGAATACTTTGAGCACAATCTAGAGTTCGGAAGTTCCTAATGATTTAGAAATTCATCATGAAACCAGATTAATACAGAATAATCATACACTTAATTAGACATGCATAACTGTTTGCCTATGAAGCTTTGTATGTTAGTATCTATAAAAGCCAGCAATGCTTAATATACATTAACTTCAACTTTCATTGTGAAACTAAACTAGGACGTCACAAATTGTGTTCTCCCTATATCATCCAGCTATAATGGATGAACCTTGCAACATACGTCTATATCGATGAACTTTCCAGAAAAATTAATAAGAGGAATAATAATTAGTTGGATGTCAGGGTTCCACTACATGAGCTAATTTGAATTCAAAATTATCAAGATGATGTGATGGTTTCATTACATGCACTAATCCCCCCCCCCTTTGAGTTTTATATTTCTTTCCAATACCTTTAAAGCTACAGATAGCAAATAAAGTAGGTGAAATTGCCATCTGCAATAAGATTTCCGCATGCCTAATCGATTGAGAAGGAATAATTTAAGTTGCCTTGTCAAGTTGGTTGTTTCTCAGTGCTGTAGTATAATGACATGAGTTAGATACGAATCTTTCATCAGTATGAATGCTATTAGCAAGAATATACCCCTCCTAAATATGGCTTATTACTCATATGGACAGAAGATTCCCCAGAAGAACTTAGATATACTATGTTAAAAAATACTATACAAAAGATTTTCATAAACTAAGCTAAAGGGATTCACACAGTGATATGATTCAAAGAAAATGTAGGAACAAAGAATGTGGCATTAAATGAATATTTGACAAACCTGGATCAGTTGGGCTATCTGTGAGTTGGAGAATCCAAACATGCAAGACCCAGATTTCTGAAGATCACTTCCCTCCGGTTCCACTTGAATCCCATTGCATTGCTTATTCTTTATTCTGTTAAAGATTTCCTTCCAACAAGCACTTGGAGTTGATCCATCAATCTGGCATTCAGATGTAGTCAAGGATGATGGAGATAACACAAAAACTGAAATAGTATATAACACAATTCCTAATATGCAAGATAATGTTAAACAAACCTAAAAATTATAAAGTGTATTCGTTTAGCATGTTAATGTGTAAGATCTATTCTTGCCCAGTTATATGCTTTATACATATAAAATGGCATTTCATTTGAAGAAAAAAATCAAACCTGCTCCCCATCTTCTGTAGTGACTCTAAACAAAGGCCGAGTTTTTATTTTAGGGTTCCTCAAAATTTCCATCTTATACAACATGATTAGACTAGGATCTGCAACACAAGAATATGAAAATAAATTAGCGGAGTCAAGTTCAAAAGAAAGGCCTAGATATTAATATTATTAAAGATTCATCAACTTATCAAAAGATTTTTTTTCTTTCAGGAAAAGGAAGATGAAAATAAATTAGTGGAGTCAAGTTCAAAAGAAAGGCCTAGATTAATATTATTAAAGATTCATCAACTTATCAAAAGAACTTTTTCTTTCAGGAAAAGGTGAAAAGCCAACTTTGCTAAGCTGTGAATTGTCAAATTGCGAAAAGGCAACATTAGTAGCAAGATGCAACATATTACCTTTAAATGATGTGAACTTCCGAAATGCTGTATATCCTTCAGGCCAAATGTGCTTCTTGCTATGGAAATAATCCGAATCATAAATTATTCTTCCTGAAAATTGATTGCAATACAGATCTATAACTACAATTTCATTTTGAAAAGCATAGTTCAGATGCATTTGTACTACTACCAACAAGCTTGCAAGGGTATGCAAGTTGTACGAGAATATAAAAGGATTTCAATGCGAAACATTCCAAGGGTTGATTACCTAAGGTAGTTACACAAAGATTTCCTATTTCAATAGGTGAGGCTCTAGTATGTTCACCCCCACTAATTGTGAAGCTTGCAGAAAGATCATCATCAGAATTTTCTCCTTCGTCCTCTCCAGACCCAGCCCTAATATCATCAACCTCAATACACTTTTGCAAATGCAGCATGCTCTTCGGAAGTTGTTGCTCGATCAAATACCTGTTGGGAAATACTTTTATAGATAAAAAATAATGTGTAATCCAACTTATACAGCTACAGATGAAATACTTGCCATTCAAACATAAGTGAAGGGCAAAAAGGTCAGGAAAAGGGATAGCATTTGAAAATAAACACAATAAGGATAAAAAGACAATAAGGAAGCTTAGTGGTGATCGAGTCAGAAAGTGGAAATTGCAATACTCAGCCGACAACTCAATTTTTAGATTGTGAAAATCTTCAGAACAAGAAAATGCATTAATGGCACATCAGTTTAGTCCCACTGTTGCAAGTTGAAGATTTATAATATTAGACAGGTTATTACAAAGGTCCTGGCTATCGAAAATGCATCAGAAAACAATGCATTGCACCATACGTTAGCCTGTACATGGAACCATTGTTGCACATCTTTAGCAAAGTACTTCCAGATACCACTATGTAGATATTTGTGATGGTCATACCTTCACGGATTCAAAACAATAACTACATCGAGCAGTTGCAGCTCTGATGACTTTAAAAGAAACTTCATTTATGGCATCTTGTCATTTTCAACTTCAAACGAGTAATAAAGAGCAAAGATTATATATGTGTACTACACGCTATTAGCTAGATGTATATATGCACTTTCATACAGAAAACTTGCTTACATGGAAGAAAAAAACATGGCAGCAAAACAATGGCCATATTATATGAAGATCAAAGAGACATAGAAAGTTACAGTGTTAAAACTAGATGTAACAGCAAACGGCTGTATGGTTTTTTTAACTTTGAAAGGAAAGAATGGAAAATCACATATCGAAGAAAGCACATACATTTTTGCTTCATCCAAGCTTCGACAAAATCTTGCCTGCTTGCACTTCAGATGCAAAGAGGAAAGGAGGCCATTGAGAAACGGAATAGCCTGTTTCAACTTGATCCTGTAAAACAATTAAAAAATGACCTTTAATGGCCTACAATTCAAAATAGCAAATCCATAATCGCATATTGGTTTCTGAAAGAAGCACAATTTTCGTGTAAGGCTTCTCTTTTATTCTAAGATCTGAAGTTTTCAGTATCCAATCCAAAGTTTTTTTAAAAAGTCAAGAAAATGGCTTTGATGAGATAATGTAAAATACAACAGCTCTTAAATAAGAACTAAACCTTGCAAAATCATGAGTCCCAAAAAATTGTACAAGGATAGATTCATTTGTCCGGGAGGGCTTCAAAGCTTTCTTAGGACCGAAATTTGATTCACTAACAACAACTGCTGGCCACATAGCATGCCCTGTCAGTGAGAATGTATATAATTAAGAAGATTCTTTAGAAGACTATGCAAGTACCAAACATCTGCAGCCCATCTAGCAAAGGCAAATACAAAATTATGATATTCATGATAGTAATCCCAACTATTGGCATTTCAATCTAGCAATCAAATGTGAAGCAATGCACTAGAAGTTACTTAGATCAAGAAAAAAGTTATCCTCATAATTCTTAAAGGAAAAGCATATCTGTAACCTTGTGCTCCAGTTTGAGCAAACATATCCAAATCCTACCAGTGGCAAATTTTAAATGTTCAAGCACAGGTGACTAAGATAAATATGAAGTAATCACACATATTTATGCAACTTTATTATAGTTTAGCTTCCTCCATGAAACTACATTATAAGAATACTATTCAATCATATTAGAAATACTTATTATAAAACAAGAATGAAATACTCAATGTTGTGCCTTCAGGGCAACTGGTCCTTTTTTAGTACATAAAGTATTTCAACTAAATATTAGTAGCGCCAAAATGTGGATTTAATAAATCATGCAGATGTCAAATTTGAGAACAGATGGCCATAGGGTGAGTGCAAGAGAAAACACAAAAAAGATGCTATGTTGATCAATCTTGTAATATTCAGTCTCATGATAAATTGAGGATGTATTAAATTTTTACAGAATTTTCATGGTTGTAGCCACTAGCTACAAAGCATGTCACGCAACAAAGTAAAGTACTAAATAATAAATTTACATTACTATCATATTAAATTTTCAAATAGTGTAGAGAATGCTCATCAAATCTAAAGTCAACATCTACAATAGTAACATTTTAAATAATTATGAAGATAATCATAAAGAAAATCTTTTCAAAGTTCAATCAACTTACTGCATAAAAGAATACCTAATTTGTAATCAGCAAGAAACAGCTTGTATAAGATAACTACGCCATAAATTTACACATACCTGTAAGTTTTGCCCATACAAGTTCACCTGGTTCAAGACCTTGGCAATCGTGAAAGTTAAGAGCCAGAGCCAGCAATTCATTGTAATTGAGGCCTTTCTTCTCTAAGTTGGGGACACCACATTTCAAACATAAATCCTTCATTTCTACACAAGATAAATGAAACTTTATCTTTTCATTTGAGAGAATCAAATGCTCGACATCATCATCCACATATTTAACCTGCACTAAGTTGAGTTTGTTTGAGTTAAAAGATAAGGCATAATGTGTATTGAGTAACAATTTAGGGATACATAGGAAAATGCATATTAAGTGTTAACATATCGGCAACTAATCATGATAAAAAGAAATTCAGAAGAACGATCACAAAAGGCAAGCAAATGAGCTATCAAGCTTCCATAAGCGCACTAGAACATATCACAGGCTCCTTATTTCATTTAACAGAATACTACAAAAGAACTAAACAAGAGAAACGATGTACAGCAAGCAAAAGGTGAAGCTTCCAGACTGATGGATTTTGGGAGGTGTTAGGAGAATAATGGATGATTGACCAGACAAAATTCAATACATACTCTATGCTGCTTGGTGTCTGAATTGTACTCCGTGATGGAACCCTTGTACCAATCATCATCTATAGGCCAGAGAACCTGAAAAAGGCTCAGTTAAAAGCTGATATCCACAGAAAATCATTTAGTTGGATACTCAGACAGTCATGGGAATTACTTGCCTTACATTCCAAACCAATCAATGCATGCGGGTCTACGCCTTCAATTTCCAACCTACAAGGACAGAGGAAGCACCTAAGTACATACTGCTGCTCAAAAATCCAAGAAAAAAACAATTCAACTCCTCCCATGAAACACAATTCAGTATTAAAATAATCGGCATAGTGGCGAAGAAGAACTCACTCTACCCATTTTTTCACTTTGCTCCACCCAGAAGAATCCTTCTGAGGACCATGAACGCTCTTTCTCGCCTCAGAAAAATTGACCCTCTTACGGCCTTCATTTGATCGCAATCGCAGCCCGGACATACCGCTCAAAGAACCGGAACCAGATCCCAACCTAAGCAATTCGTACTTCATACACGTCCTCGCCTTAACAATCCTCACATCCCCGAGCGACTCAGCCGAGGCGTCGAGCCTCCCCTTATCATCTCCCTCACCCGACTGTTCCGATCCCGATTCGATCCGGGGCCGCTTAGCCCTCCGCTGGTAGACCAGTAACGGCTTCGCGGCGTCACCATTACACATTCCCACAGGGCCGACATCCGAGGGCTTATCCTTCCAACCCGCCTCCTCGCCCCCGTCCGCC
>JBAMIB010186406.1:0-12818 GCA_037177415.1 Kaempferia rotunda
CCCTATCCATCTATATATATATATATATATATATAACATAAAAGCTAACCTGGTTCTGCAAGCTTTGCTCCAGCCTCTAGGCATGCTTTTAATACTCTATTCAAGCATACATCACTCCCATGGCACTGGAGCTCAACCACATCTTCTCTAGTATATGAGCGCGGTGCCAACATAGGGACCGCTAGGACCTAGAAAATGGCTGGAGGTTAAATGAAGAGTCATCAAAAAACAAACAAACAAACAAAAAAAAAAGAGTATTGAAAACACATCATTGATTAATGTTAGACTAGTAGGACAAGTCCATAGTTGCAAGAAACAACATAGAGATTATAGATTTGAGTGTCTGATTATTCTACCTAAATTAAATATCACATGAAAATTAAAAAATAAAGAAATCATACAAAATTAAGAGCTATCATATTGCATGCAACTTGTATACCTATTATTGCTATAGATTTGTGAATTGGTCTTATTGACAGCATTATGACATGACTTTCTGAGAAAAATATGAAACAACACAAATTCAAACTACCCTTCCAATTTGATCGTTTTTGTCCTTAGAAATTTAGACAATTATCAGAAAGGGTTACCATAAAATTCCATGTGTGCTATTTATTCCAATATCATCTTCGTCATAGATTGCAAAATCAATCTGCGGTCTCATATAATATGTAGGATGATCGCATTTTGCCTTTGAAATACACGCTTGAGAATCACAATAGGAAAGAGAACCATTTTGTTGTGTTTGTTATCCCTATAAGAATGAATATGAGTTGTCGGCATGCCACAAAGAAGTTTACTCCGTTAATGTGCCTAATCAACGGAAGGTATTCAAAATGAATAACAATACCACAACGATCCAATAAATCCTAATTGATACAAATACATTCTAAAAGCTGAAGACAACACGAAGAGATAAACAGGAGATATATTGCAATAATAAATGGAAAAGACGCCGACTGGTAGTAGCACCAGTTGTACACTCTATTATTCCTTCCATATACCTCATCAATGACATTGCCTTTACGGTCCAAGGCGAATCCATACTCCACAAAGTGGCTTCGGGGCTTCCATAAAAAATGAGAACCCCCCTCCTTACGCCCCCTGGCGGGTTGAAACACCCTGGCTGCTACATCAACCGCTGTTGGACCCGACAATCGGACGATGCCGACGGCGGCCGGACCACCGCCCATGGAGGTGACAATTGCCACGATGGTCCCCCACCCCACGGCGGTCCCATCCTCCGTCCGAAGGCGCTCGTCCTTGATGAGAATTTGGTGTGTATCTAACAAGCCCGAACCCACCCAAAAAAAAAGGGTAAGATTTTTAAGCGGCGGAAGAGGTAAAAAAGATTCGGATGAGAGCGAAACCTTCAGTGGAGAGGCGAGAAACAATGGTTTTAGAATGGAGAAACAGCGTTTTGGGGAAGGAGAAAGGATTGAGAGGATTAGGGTTTAGGAGTAGCGGAATGGAACTGGGTCGCCTGAAAGGGGCGAGGAAGCGGAAGAGCGCGAGAGCCATTGATTCGATTTGGATCCCCCGAAGCGGATTGATAATTCGAGCGAGCCGTGTAGCCGTTGAGCTAGCGGACCCAACTTGGCCCTTTTTTGTGGGCCTTTTTTTTATAGGATATCGGCTCGATCCATTTACCAAGTCAAATCGGATCAAATCCAATTTAGGATCACGCGCAGATCGCGTGACTTATTCCTCGAGCTTCAAAGCCACATGCCAGTTCAGTTAGCGATAGAGAGGCGGGGGCAGAGCAGCCATGTCCATCTCCGCGCTATCTGTTACGCCTTCTACTCCACGCTTCCTTTCCCTCCCTCCCAGATGCTACAAGGTCATGCCTTTCCTCTCCGAGAGAGGTCCCATCTCCCTCCCTCCGCCATCTCCTCTCCCCATCGGCGACTCTCTCGTGGAGGCCGCCGCCCCCTCCCTCTCTTCTTCCTCTTCGTATGCGGAATCGGTACCTTCGACTAGTAGGAGGCTGGTTGGAGCAGGAATGTGTCTCTTGCTGATGTCTTCTTTCGCCGCCGATGCTAACGCGACCAGGATAGAGTACTTCGCCACCGTGGGCGAGCCCCTTTGCGACATGAACTTCGCGAGGTCGGGGCTTGGCTACTGCGATGTCGCCGTTGGTACTGGTGCTGTGGCCCCTCGGAGCGAACTCATCAATGTGAGCTTAAAAATCTGAACTTGTATGGGTTTTATGCTTTGGTTCTTATTTAATTAGCACATACGAAATGCGCATTTTTGTCTCATATCTTCACTGTAGGGGTCTACGATTCGATCTTAAGAATCTGCAGGCACGACTATGTCAATATTCCCCTGGTATTTTAGAAATTGAAAATTGATAAGATGGGATTTCTCATATTACATTTTCAACCATCTGACAAACAAGACAGATGATTTCATTTATTGCATTCGAATATCCATCAGCTTGATACTTTAAGCTTAGTCATCTTTTTTGGCTGAGATATTCCTAGGTTGATTCTCTTGTTTTTTTGACAGGTTCACTACACTGCACGGTTTGCAGATGGCACAGTGTTCGATAGCAGTTATAAACGCGGAAGACCTCTGACAATGCGTATTGGAGCAGGTAAGGTAGGTTCATCAAATACGTGATGTTTTCCTTAGCTAATATTTATAGCTATTTACCTTGACTCCCTGTATACGTGTATATATTATATTTCTGAACTACGTTTGTCTTGATTGATACAGTCTGCTAAAGTATTATTGAATTGGCAATTCGAAATAACATGCAGTTTCATATGGGAGAGTATCACAGCCACAGGCTTACAAATTAAATGCATAGTGATATTAGGTACTGGTCAAGAAGCATTATATGAGATTGTAAAGAGTGATCTATCTCTAAAATGCTGCACTGGATCAACGTGAAGGTCCATGAAATCCATCCAATTAGTTCCATGATCAACCAAATCATTGAACTTTTTGTGAAGGGATGGATTTTAGAAACTAAACATTTGTTCTAATTCAAAATAAAATTGTGTTATGTTTTGGGGATTTTCCTTGTTAATTCAGTGTCTAGATCGTTCGCTGTTTCAGTCACCATTCCTTTCCAATAATTCACGAGATGTACAAAGCATTGCAACCATGGGAGATAAATATTATTGCTGACAAGTTCTCCATAATAATTTTACTCATGAAGATGCTGTCACATATACATATACCAGAATTTTTGCCTGTGGTTCATGATCGTCTTGGAACCTATACTAGAATGTGTAAAGTTGTCAGCTTAACAATACAAAAATGTGTCTACAACATTTAGTATTTTCAAGTGGCAAAAACTTACGGTGGCATACATATGGTGAAGTGAGAGTTAAGACACAAAAATATGATAACTGTCACTTTATCTTTAGTTCTCATGTTTATTTAGAGTCTGATTTAAATAAGTTATACTCTTTTCATTTTGAGTGACCTATGGAACCTTGACTCAGACGCTTGCTTTCATGTTTGCTCTTTTCTATGTACTACTTAAAGGTCCTTCCAGGGCTTGATCAAGGAATCCTAGGTGGTGGTGGAGTACCTCCAATGCATGTTGGTGAGAAATTGGCTAGCAATTTGTTTATCTAGATTTTTCATTCGACCTTTTACTCATAAAATTTGTTTATCTATTTTCAAACGGTCATAGGGGGGAAGCGTAAACTTCTCATTCCTCCATTGTTAGCATATGGGCCAGAACCAGCAGGATGTTTTCAAGGTAAAAAATGACAGTTCAGTTACTGTTTTATGTCTTGACTGTAGGGTGAGACATATCAATTCAGCAAATATCAGACATATTATATTTTCTCTCGGTATATATGGGCGAGATGATTTCTTATGTGTCGGGCAATATGACTTGGCATGTTGGAAATTGGTTTTCCTAACCAACAGTTTTAGACATTTTCACTCCAATGTCTAGATTGTGATTAGTCATCATCTGGTGACTCATGATATCCTTGTTATTGCAGTTATTACACTGAACTATCTTTTTCTCATTGTTGAACTGTAATTACGATAATTATTATACTATTGATATTGGGATAGGACTTTGGAGATATATCTTTCGTATTTCACAGTACTACCGAAGATTCACGGTGGATGTGTTACGGTGTTTTTCAGGCGACTGCAATATTCCAGCAAATGCAACTCTTTTATATGATATTCTTTTTGTCGGAATATACAAGTAACCAGTGTCACGCCAAACACTCATACTTGGTAAATAAAACTTACCTATCAGCAGGTTCATGCTGTGCTTGCCTTTTTGGCAGTAACTTTTATCCTTCAATCTGATACTACGCAGGAATACAGCGAAAAAGCAATGTTCAAAGCCAATGGTATCACAATACCTCAGGAGCCAACTAACCTGTTCTTGGTGCAGACGATATTCCACCTGAATGTTAAAGTTTTAAGTATGGAGTTCAGCCTTTTTGTAAAGCATGGAGCTAAGCACTTTGCTACAAACGAATGGTCTATGCATCAGATAAACTGAGTCATTTCTAGCAATCCCTTGTTTATGTATATAAGCCAACATATTCAACTTTTGTAAAAATCGCATTTTTATAATTTATCGGGATTCCATGGAGACAAAAAACGAATTTGGTTCGTTGGTGTTAGATGCCGAAATTGTTTTTGGTTGAGGTTGCACCAGAAATAAGCAAAAGAGTTTTAAGCCAAAGCACTTATTTGTTGTTTCATTACTTTGGTTTTATCTATCAGTTTGGCGCATTCTCTATTAGCGACTTCTTTGTTTTAGTAATCATCGTAATGGCAAAGCTTCCATAAAAGGGGAATCAAACTGCACAATTCAATGCTTGGTTTACAAATGTGATTGTCATTCTTTCAACGTCCACAGGTATTTTTTACCTTAAATTTTTTTTTAAAAATTTCGAATGAAGTAGTTGGATAGATGGCGTTCTTGGATTCCTGTCTAACCAACAGTATATTTATTAGAATAAGTTAATCTCGAACTCATTACCAAAAGAGTAGGAAAGAAAATAAGATAATTTATGATTAGGCGAGGAACACGAGCAACAAAGTTAATTTCAAAATATTTGTTTTATTTTACTTCTCTCGGAAGCGAATTAGATTCCTCCAATCATCTCACTTCACTTTGATTTGGCCTTAATTTAGAAGTCCCAACACAATCGGTAGAATTTGTGGTTGAGAATTTCATAAACGTAAACAAATTTTATGAATTTTCCAAAGATCAAAAAAATTATATATAAAAAAATTGAAATTTGTGAATTTTATTGCGTAAGAAATGAAACAAGTAGTCGACGTTAATATCGCAGTGTTAACGCGGATTGAAACGAGAAGGAAAGGCGAAGCGTCCCTTCAAAAGTCGCCCCTTTGGTACTTCCTCCTCCGCCTGCGTCAACGGTGAAGGCTTCCTCGGTTGCTTGCTGATCTCTTCGTTGGCTTGCGCGAGCCCATCGAGTTCCAATCTGCATGCGCCGAGTCCCCCCGTTGCAGCGGCAGGGGGTTTTCGATCCAGGTGATCGCCGACTCAGAATCCTTCCCTGTTCTTCTTTCTTTGATTGGAAATTTGTCGTCAGAAAGGGCTTGCCTACTGCGACGTTTAATTTCTGCTAGAAAAGATCGCTTTCGGATTTGCAAAGAGATCGGGTTATTCCTTGGCTGTCTGGATCAATTGCTTCTTTTCTGTTTCATTATTCTACGTGCTTCTTTCCTCCTGGGAGATTGAATTCGTACCGGAGGAAACCATGAGATATTGAATTGAAGATTCCCTTTGTAACGGAGGTTGTTTGGAATGGCTGAAGAGGATTTGATTGAGATCAAGTTTAGGCTATTTGATGGCACCGATATAGGGCCAATCAAGTATAAACCTTCCACGACTGTACAATCTCTCAAAGAATTCGTAATCTCCCGATGGCCTCAAGGTAAGATTTCGATAAAATTAAGTAAACTTCATGAAAATTATAGGTGTCTTGTCTTTCATCGGATCATGTGTAGAATTTTCCTTGTTTAGCCAATTCCTTCTAGGCTCTTTGTGAATTTTTCTATACCTTGGAACTAACTGAGAAAATTTGTTCATCATCATGTTTCGCTGAAATATGTAAACAACAGTTCCCCTAATCATATCATAGGGCCCATGTTTCTGATAATTTCCACTTTAGAATGTTCTTGATTGATTTGATTCGACCCCCGAGGCTATGGTGCAGCGGTAAGGGCGCTTAGTTGTTTCTGAGGCACCCACAGTTCAATTGCTAGTAATTTGTCCTGTCCTAAATTGCTACTAGCGTTGCTATTTACATTCTCTTAGTCGTCTTAATGCGTTACATTTACAATTTTCCATTGTAATAATACAGCACAGTGATTTAGATAGACTTCCAGCTCAAACTCCACATATCTTGGCATTCTCATCTTTATTGCATTATTTGTTTTTTTTTTTCAAATTGCCACCTAATAACCCATCACTCTAATCCATGAAATATGTCATATTATAACACAAATTATCAAATTAATTAAATCTCCTACTTTATATAGCTACGATGCATGAATATTAATAATAGAGAAAAAAGTATCATCAATTGAAACAGAAAGGATAAGGATAGAATCATGAAAGAGTTAGAGAACAAATTTCCTTCTTAGTATTAGATATTCCTACTCATATTTTTTTATCGGCCTGAATAATCCAGATCATAAACTCTTACAATGCATTTATATTTCTATTGTGAAGCTTAATGTAATTTGGTTAGTGCAGTTAAACTTATCATTATTTATGTGTTGCTCGTTCACTTGGTTCTAAGATGTGTTTTAGATGAACTATTTATTACTATTATATATAATAATATAGTATCAATATCTTCTAATTAACTATAATTACATAATTAATCGTTAAGATGCTCAAGCTTGTCTGTTGGATGATCTGTTGCTATCACATTTGTCAGTATAGGAAATGTTTCCCTTCCTCACTAAAGCTGTTTAGCCAATATTTCATATTTTTCTTTACAGACAAAGACATTGCTCCAAGAACAATAAATGATGTCAAGCTCATAAATGCTGGTAAAATATTGGACAACCACCAGACCATTGCTGAGTCCAGGGCACCAGTTGGTGAGCTTCCTAGTGGTCTCATCACTATGCATGTTGTAGTTCGGCCTCCTGTATCAGGCAAAAATGATGGTACTTCCTTGTATTCTATGCTAGTAATAAATTATCATTTACTTCGTATTATGTAGGGACTTATTGTCACTTTGGTCGATCTATTTGGTAATATAAAGCACCGCGTTCTAACTTTTTGCTTGTGTATCGCATTCTCTCATATATGCCAGAAATAGTTCTAATTGTTTTTCTCTTTGTTTTGCCTTCACATTAAGCTATTTCTCAGTATTACTGATGAATGATATTTTCAACCTTGTGTAATGTGCTTGTTGCATGGTTTGGGGTTGAAATCAGTTAATCATTAATATATATTTATACAAAACTATAGGGATGTTCGATATTGCTGGATGGTGTTCTTTTACCCTAAATGGATCATTGTGCTAGGAAAAATCCAGATTTCATGAACGTTTTGTTGCAATATAGCATCGACCAATAGGTGCCCATAACTATATAGATATTCAGCTCTTTGGGAACAAACTTCAGATATTCTGCTTCTGTAATATTAAAAACAAAAGAAAAACAATATACCCTCATATAAAATATTTCACTGTTTTTCAATTTAATAGGGTATAGGTACCGATATTAGCTTGATCTCATTCCAACATCTTGATGTATAAAGAGATTAATTTGTCAAGTTGGTCTACTTAATTCATTTAACCCAAATTGGCTTATGTGAAACCTATTTTGCAGTAGATTTAAGAAAGGTCTGGTCATAAGATGTTGAGATCTGAACTTACAGTGTGCAATAGTTTGTTTCCCTTTCTTTTCCCTTTTTTTCCCCTGTTTTCCTAAAGTTCAGGTTCAATATAATCTTCTAAGTCTAAGGTACAGATTCCTAAAATGATAAATTGCTTGCACCAAAAGTTAAGCTAAATTATTGCTTCTTAGGTTGGTGCTAACATATATTAAAGATTCTACCAAACAATTAACTGATCAATATACTAATAAGCATACAAATTGGCATCCTTTGGTAGAGAAAAATAGATGTAATTAGAGCTCCAACTATGAGCAACAAAGGCGTGGTTGATTTTTTTATAAATATAGCGCCGGTAATATTCTTTTCAGTAATGATGTTTTTGTATTGCTCACGATTGCTAGATTCTGAAGTGTACGTTTTTCTACCGGTGTATTTCCCTTGTCATTTTCCAACTTCGCTATATGTATACTTGTTCTACTGACATGATCATACTTTTAGATACCTGAATCCCTTTGCTAATATGAGACTTCTTGACAGAGAAACAACTTGCAGAGGGCCGAAAACAGAACAGGTGTGGATGCACAATCCTCTGACAACGCAAATTGCAGTTCATTCTGATCATTAAAGACCTGGAACTGCTACATGATAAGTGGATTTCAAGCCAGTTCCGACTCCTGCGTACTGAGATGCAGAATACAAGATTTGTGGTTCTACGACTTGTGTCTCAAAACTGTTATTTGTTGCTTCTTTACCAAATCGATAGAGATTCATTTGCAAATTCCTTCCGCAATGCAATAGAATGTAATTCTATTTGTTACTACTTCCATGGTTTGTCATCCAGAAATGGTATATAGATTTGGCACCCCTAAAAGATTTGGTTGAAAATTTAATTATATGTTGCATATTTCACAAGTATATATTATCAGAGCAAAGAGTGAGTATTTTTCTATGGAACAACTTCAGTGGCCGATGAAGTGGATAGCACAGGCGGAAAAGATCTTTCATGTGAAATCTTGTGAAAGCCCTTTCATGGAGGCTACACAATCCAGTGGCAATTATATTTAATCCTGACCATTCACAAGGATAAATGGATAATGCAGATAAAACTAATATAAAAGGACTTTCATGTGAAATCTACAACTACACCAACGGGAATTGTAATAAAAAGTATATCTTTAGATATTGGATAAATGAATCTTTGATGAGAGCACTTAACATATATTGTTTATTTTCTTTACATACAAATATCTCTCTTTCTTTATCGATCTATACATGCCTTATTATATATCATGCAACCTCATTTGCCATCTTCTTCTCGCTCGCTGTTGCTGATCCATTCGGGTGTATCTTCTTCTTCAATGCTCCAAAGTAGCTGCTCTTCTTCGTCGTCAATGTCGTCTTCTTCTCCCCTGAAACATGAATCTCCTTCTCTTCTTCCCCCATTAATCGTCTCATCCTCTCCATGCTCGCCTTCTTCATCACGTACGCCTGCGCGAAGTCTGCTCCCATCGACGCCATCTCTCCCAATCACCAAAACAAAAACGCTAAATTTATATCCGGAAGACAGTGATCCAATTGAACGCACAGGAAAACTAAGATTCGGCCTCTCTCAGTGATGAGGGGATACTGGTCGTGCATGGTGGCTCATTTATAGGGGAGTGGCTTGGCGGCCAAGGAGAACGTTAGAGGAAAGGCACGCACGTTTTCGATCGGCATGGTGGGTGGTGTTCGTCATGCGTGACGAAGAAATGCGGCGGATGAGGTATGTGATGATGCATGCTACTATAAGATTGCTTTGCACGGCGGCACATCCGTTGACTTTATCTTCAGATGAGAATGGAATTGGGTTGACTATTTTTATAGGTGGGAATTGCTGCATAAATCAATTGAGTTTATATACAAACATGTTTAATGGAAGTATTTAAAAAGAAAATTGAGTTTATTTAAATAAAATAGAATTTTGCTCGTTTTAATAAATATAAAATTTTAAAATCAATTGAAGTTCTTACATTTCATGAATCACTATATATATAGATAGTAATAATCAGAATCCTTTAAATTTTAATTGATTCTACAAATCTAGTTTTATAATCATTGAACAATTTAATTAAATTACTCTAAACCAGAAGAATCTCAGGCAAAAATTTCTTAGAATACAAGGATATGTCAGTGACAACAGTATAGTAAACCTTAAGAAAACTACAAGATTGGTTCGATAACAAAGCTTTCACGGTTTGGGTAATTCCCCTCAAACTCATGCTACAGCTCAGAAGATTTCAAAAAGTTTCTGTAGTTTATCTTTGTAAGGAAGAACATGCTTCTGAAAATGTACGTAGGGCCTGGTGATAAGAAAAAAGCTGGTAGTTTGTCTTGGAAAGCCACGGTGAATAGGGAGGTCCTGTGGTGAGGTACAGTGGTCAATAAGTGGAATAGATGACGGTTAAAATCTTAGATGGATCAAAGTTTGAGCAATCTGTTCGGGTGGGATATTTCCCCAATCGATCGATCAGGGCCAATCAAACTCATTCCCCGGGACCTCACACTCACCAGGATATCCACGGGGCTCTACTTCCCGTTCTCTCCCGAACAACTAGCATCGATCGGACAGACTCTCAAGACCTCCACTCCCCGACTCTGCCAAACACACATCGGGAATACCCTCAAGTCCTCCACTTCCTGGCTCTGCCAAACACATATGGGGGGTTCTACTCTCCATTCTCTCCTGATAAGCTAGCCCTAATCGGACAGACCCTTAGGGGTTCTACTCCCCGATTATGATAGGCACCCACAGACTTATACCCTCTATCCTCTCCTGATCGGCTAGCCTCAATTGGACAGACCCTAGGGGCTCCACTCTCCGCTCTGCCAAACACCTATGGGGTTATGTTCCATGTTCTCATTAGATTGGGTAGCCCTGATTGAACAGGCCCTCAAGGGCCCACTCCCTGCTCTACCGAACACCCATAGGACTCTGCTCCCCATGCTCTCCTATTTGACTAAAGTCGGCTAGACTATCAAAGGGCCAACACTATATTTTGCTAGTTGCCTCTAAAATTTCACTCCCTCTTGGAATATTAATATATTCACATATCTCCATAATGATATAATATTATCCACTTTAAGTCTAACCCCTCATGATTTAATTTTTGAGTTCTACCCAAAAGAATTCATACCAATAGAAATATCTTCCTCTTTTAAACCTATGATCTTTTCCATATGTTTCCAATGTGAGACTTTGTTTGCAACCTTACAATCCCAACAAACCCCCTTCAAACGAAGGACTACATGACCTTCCTCTACTGTTAGGTTGCAAGGTTACAAATAAAATCTCAGATTGGGAAGACATGGAAAGTTCATGGATTTAAAATATGAAGATATTTCTATTAGCATAAGGAATTTTGGATAGAGTCCAAAAATAAAATCATGAGAGCTTATAACCAAAGTGAATATTATCATACAATTGTAGAGATATCTAAATTTTTTTAGACCCAACAATTGATATCATAGTCCGAACTGTCAGAAAGATTAATCACCGACTATGCACAAGAACTATGGTGCAATCAAGCCATGTTGGTACAATGTTGACTTCAAATGAAAGGGGGTTCCCATGTCAGGATTAAGAAGATCTAACACCAGGATGAAGTTTAATTAGGCTGCAAGACCTGATAACTGGCACGAAGTGCAGATAGGTCAAGGTGTGACATGATATCTAATAGAAAATCTAGTTGGGTTTGTGGGACCTAACAGCTGGCCTAAGTTCAGTTGGATTTGCAGACCTGACAATTATCAGGGAGTCCTGGTGGGTCAAGAATCAGACATCAAGCTGATGGGGTTGGAGATGGGATGATCCTTAGTTTAAGAGGGGATTGTTGAGTTGTAAACTTACCAACAAAGTTCCATATTGCAAAGACATGCATGTAAAAGTTAATGGGTTTAAAAAAAGAAGATATCTCCATTGGTATAAGATCTTTTGGGTATAACCCAAAAATAAAATCATGAGGGCTTAGGTCCATAGTGGACAATATAATTTCATTATGGAGATATCTAAATTCATTTGGATCCAACACCCTCAAGCTAAAAACTTATTTGTTTGACGTCTGATCCTCGACACACTATATCATTCTACCCTTTGATCCAACCGACCTACTAAGACTTTCTTGTCCTTCGGTCCAACTGACTTACTATGTCTTCTGGCCTCTCGATCCACCTGACCTGCTAGGACTTCCTTGTCCCTCATTCCAACTGACTTACTGGGTCTTCCTACCTCTCGAACCACCTGACTTAGTAGGTCTTCTTTCTCCCTCGGTTTAACCTACTAGGTCTTCGTTGTCCAGTCGTAACTAGGGCTTCTCTGCCTAGTTGACCACCATGACTTCCTATCTAGTGTCTGGTTCTCTTGATCCAGACACAGGGTCCCACTTCCTTTGTTCAAAGTTAATATTTTACTCATATATGACTCAATTAAACCATAGCTCTTATACACAGTCGGTGGTTAGACTTCTAGAAGTCTGGACTTTGATATCAATTGTTAAATCCAAAATAATTCACATATTGTCATAGTTGTATGACATATTGTCCACTTTGAGTCTATACCCTCAAAGTTTTATTTTTGGGTTCTACCCAAAAAGTCTTATAATAATGGGGATATATTTTTCTTTTAAACCTATGATATTTTTCATATATTTTCAATGTGAAACTTTGTTTGCAATCTTACAACCCCAATAATCATCACAACCCATTTAATTTGCATGAGAAAGTGGCCTCCCTATGTGGGGTCAATCTTCCAACTAGCGGTCCAATAGGCCTCCTGGCCCATGAGTCCACATCGTTATTAATACAAGACGTGAATTTATCAGAGAGTTAGAGGATCGTATCGGTGTATAGATACACAATACTGTTGGGACCTTTTCGTACGACTAGATGACGTGTTGTCTTCCTACACGGTTAGTATGCACAGCGGAAATACAAAAAACGAATACTAACACAAAAGGAA
>JBAMIB010186831.1:0-12810 GCA_037177415.1 Kaempferia rotunda
AGATCAAGCAATGGATTCCCAACCTCAATAGCATTTCACCAGCATGAAATATTCTCAGTCTAAAAAAATCCAATATGAGTCTGCATTAGAAGACTCTAAGTTCTTCCTTTTCTATTATGGCCCGTAATTAAAGACACATTATAGTGAACATGAAATGTCTTCTCTAAACAATGATAAGAGAGATAATTTTACATTTTGTATGAATAAAGTAGAAAGTTGCCCAATTTCATTTGCAGCATCTTAAAGACATCAGCTGCGAAAGAGTTTGTACTGCAATTTCTTTTTCAGATTTAGAGTTGACCCTCCATATTATAACTACAACACAATTGCATGATAAATACTACTACTACAACAACAACCAAACTTTATCCCATTAGGTGGAATCGGCTATATAAATCCTTCTACGTCATTGAATTTTATCCCCTACTATATCGTCATCTATAATTAAATAAATTTTAACTTATTTTATTCTTGCTAACCTTTTTTTTTTTGGCCTTTCTATTTCTTATTTGATGTTCGTATTTGTCGTAATTTCACACCGTCTAACTGGAGCATTTATATCATCTTAAACGTGTCTCATTTTCCTCAATAGATGCAACTCCGACTTACTCTTTAATGCTCTCATTTCTTATTATATCCATTCTTGTATGTCCACACATCCATCTTAACATTCTCATTTATGCAACTTTCATCTTCTACTCATGTGCTCAAGGCATAGTTCAACGTTCAGCTCTATATAACATAGCAGGTCTTAACTACGATTTTATAAAAAAGATTCTTTAAGTTTTATAAG
Source organism: Kaempferia rotunda (assembly GCA_037177415.1). Classification (NCBI taxonomy): domain Eukaryota; kingdom Viridiplantae; phylum Streptophyta; class Magnoliopsida; order Zingiberales; family Zingiberaceae; genus Kaempferia; species Kaempferia rotunda. Next base: position 794 of record JBAMIB010186831.1, read on the forward strand.
TACTTTATGATAATATAAAATACCCGATATTTTCCTTCATTTTAGCCATCTCGCTTATTCTATGTAAGACATCTCTCAGTTCTTCCATCATTTTGCAAAAATGATTCAAAATTTTAGTGCGGATTTAACTCAATCAACTTAATTGTTTTGCAAAAATTCAACTCAATCAACTTACTTATATTGGTGCGGAATGCACCAAAATTGAACATAAATTTTGATATTGTCAAATGTTCAAGTTAAGTCTTATTATGATTTGATGAACTTGCTAAGTGCAGGATGATTACTCAACCGGAAAGCCCTAGTCGATGCTAAGCAGGAAGTCTTAGCAAATCGTGGAAATCATACAGGAAGTTTAAGTGGGTCAAGGACTTGACACGTGACAGGCGAGACTCGATATGTTTGAAGAACCTGATATTGAGAAGAAGTCCTAGTGAGCCGATCTAATGCTAAATAATAAAGTCCAAATAGGTTTTGAAGACCCGATGTTTGGCAAGTAAGTTGAGGTGAGTTACTGGAGTTAATACAGTGAGGTTGTATTCCATTTGGGTCAAACCTTAGACGCTGATTCAACCAAAAAATCTATGGAGGTTTCTAAGTTGAGATCAGGACAGTTCTAACTGGCTAAATCATACATATTATTATCTGTTCGAACCTATTTTTATAGGGGAATTATTTTAATATATGCTAACACTGTTTTTTTTTTAAAAAAATTAGGATAAAATGTTCTAGTCTAACCTAAATTGATAGATATCAGAAGTTGTCTTTCCATCACAATTGCCCCTCATTCAAACGCAATGCGGACTAGGTTGGGTGCCATTAGCTCAACCCAACGTTCATGGGCTAAGCCCCAAAAGTTAATGGCCGGCCCATAAAGCCGGCCCATCCAAGTAGACCAGCCACGTCACGCCCTTCTGCAATCCCAGCTCCAGTTCGAACGCCTATATAAACCGACCCACTCCGTCTCTTATTCCTTCATTCGCTGATCGCGAGGGCGGAGCGATCTTCCCCCTTCTTCCGCAGATTCCTCCTTCTCGACACTTTCCTTTCCGATCGGAACCCTAAATACCCGCTCTCCGGCCTCTCAATCGCCCGCTGACGCCGTCATCGCCGCGGACGCTGCAACTGTTGCCCTAATTTTCGCCGCTCACCTCGATCTACTCACCAATGGCAGTTATCGCTATGGATGCTAAGTATAAGACGACTGTCAAGGAGCCCGGGATTCCCGGGGTGCTCAAGATGGTGATTCCCCCCGGTTTTATTGAACTTTTTTGTTGTTGTCATAAGCTACTTTTAGCTTAGAATAGCGTGAATCTTCGATTGCAGTAGATAATTCACTTTTTAGCCAAATGTTTCTAGGCACGATGAATCTTCATTTCAGTCTATTCTATCCTTTGCAGTCTAGTTTCATTGCTTAGTGCTTAGGAAAATCCAATTGCAGTTTACCACATAGCATCCATGTTTCATTCTCTGGAGAAAGATTATGAGCCAGCGGAATCTCAAGAACATTCCTTCATTGCCAAATAACTAATGTTAAACCTGCTGTTGTTGGTCAATCTCTTTCCCTGTCTGTAGTAGATAGTGGTTCGGATTTTACTTCTGATGATCTTGATGGAGATTATTTAGTGTCGGAATGCCTCATGTTATTTCTGATGGTAATGATCAATATCATTCCATGTCTTTTAGATGGAAGATGTATTTTCTTTTACTCCGCATGATCCGAGGTCAGCAAAGAAGCTTAAAGTAGATTTTAGAAACATTAAAGGTAAGGTAGCTTTCCTCATTTTTGCACCCTTCTAGATTCGCTTGTTCTACAATTTTCATGAAACAAAGTTGTTTTTGGTTCTTGTCATGCATCATATGTTGTCATGTGATTTCCAGGTCATAAATTCAGCAAAGATGGTTCAAAGCAGGCATTGTTGAACCTTACGCAAGATCCAGAAAAGGTGTTTATGATTCATATTTGTACCTAATCTAAACATTTCCAGATAATTTTAGTATACAGGAAAAGAGTTAGTGTTTGCTATCAAAATAATGTGCTGCTATATCAATATCCATATTCTCCTTGTATCCTCACTATTTCAGGGTGGAGGCTACATTTTTGAGTTCAATAATTTTGCGGAACGCAATGCTTGTCGAGATTTTGTAGGTAAAATCTAGTTTCTTTGACGTATTATTTAGCTTGGAATTTTTTTATAAGTTTTCTTAAATAAAGATTATTTATATACAAAATAATGTATTTAATTGTGTATTTGTTTTATCTTTAAAGATTGTAAAATTGGTTATTATCTTATGTTATTAATTCAGAGAAAATATTCATTTTTTTTGGACTTTGTATCAAATCTCTAGTTGATATACAACTATAGTTTTTGTGGATGTAAACTTTCTTCCTGCACCATTTCTATTGATCAATGTATAGTATCACATGAGGCTACGGTGCGGTATGGGTTCTAACTCTTAAAGATCCCACTTGCGACACATGAACTATAACAAATGTGCATAATTGTCTGTACATACAACAACAACAACAACCAAGCCATAAAAAAAATAGATAACTCCAAACACTGCATAAACTGTAAATGTCACATGCATTTTACAAATAAGTTGCTCCAATGCCAATTATATCATCCCTATAGGAAGGCACATGTCCTTTGCAAACCAAGGACATCAATCCACTAATCCTAGCAACTAGACAATTTGCATTCGTTGAAATGCCACATGAACATTGTAGCGAGCACCAGAAATGCCCATATTGAATATTGCAATGAAGTTTAAATGACATGTTTAAACTTTAAAGATCATAAAAGTAAGCTGCAGCTGCAGGTTCTGTTAGATGGAAATTGTCTTTGGGATGAATGAGTTGTCAGTGGTTAAAATATTACCTATGGAGTTGAGTCAGGGTAATATTCACGTAGCCTACTCCAAATAGTTTGTTTATATGTGCTACCTCAACAACCATGAAAATGCAGTGTGTTGATAAGTTTGACATTTGAACATTTCTGTTGGCTTGTAAAGTAACGGGTTACCCCTTAACAGGGAAAGTTTTAGGGAAGTTTCTGACTTTGACATCCGAACAAACTGATCAGCCATCATCTGAGAAAGTTATTGCATCTGAGAAAGCTACTGTTTCAATCGAACAACTTAGCACTAAAGAGATGGAGCACAGAATGAAGCTGTTGCGAGAAGATAGGTAATATTTATGTTTTGGTCTAACTATTCAACCTTTCCGGTCTCTTTTTCTCAATCTTCTCGTGGAGGTAGAAAGTATTTGGTTCTCTTGATTTTTTTTAATTGACCATTTGATTAAAGTCTTCTTCTAAGTCTTATATCCTCAAATGTTATCTCAATTTGTCATTGGTTACTTTCAAGCAATCTGCTAGATTAGAAAATAATTTAATAAATATTTTTTTTACTAATGTAGTTGATTTATGTTCATCTGCCTCTCTTTGATGGTATTGAAATGTGAATATCCTGAATTTTATGGCTGTTTCTCTCTTCTGTAGCAGTTGGTATCAAATTTTACATTAAATGTATTAAAATCTTGAACAATGAGAAATGCTCTGCTTGTGTTGGAACCTATCTTTCCTATATAGATATATATGTATATATGTAGCAATACCTGAATACCTGATCTACACATGCTAACTTGTGCATTCTGCAGTGAATTGCAAAAATTGCACAAAGAACTTGTCTTTGGCAATGTGCTGACAGAATCTGAGTTTTGGGCCACGAGGAAGGTGGGTAAACTATTTTAAACCAGCGAGAATCCATTAGTTAAATATTTTGTCTTACTTCAGATGATATTGAAATATTCTCTTGGCCTTATCTAATGCAGGCTCTACTCGATGATGATTCTGATAGAACATTAAAGCAGCAGGCAGGCTTCAAAAGTGCAATGCTTGCAGATATAAGACCATCAGCTGATGGTCAGGTAGTATAGGACTTTCTCCTTGAGTCACTATTTTTTTTTGTATTTTCTTTTAGTTTTAATTACTGCCTTAACTGCTTTCAAGCCATGGATGCCCCATCCATTTGGGATTGGCTACATGGACCTTCTCCCTCCTCGAGCTTCTGTTAAAAAATTGTTTTTCTTCTTTAATTACTCATTGTAGAAGATTCTATTGATTTACTTTAATTCCACTTTTGTTGATATTCTTGGCAGACCAATAAAGTCACCTTCAGCCTGACGCCGGAGATAATTCATCAGGTAAATACATTTTTTAATAGAATTATTTAATAGATGGAAACAGGTGATAGATATTTGTTTTTAGCTGTTTATGTTTATGAGAGGAACTTCTATTAATAACGTAGTAGATTGAGTGGATGGGAAACTAAGTAGTATGTTTAGTGTAAAGAAGATGATTATTCTTCTTTTATTGCTACCATTCTTTTCGGACTAATGGACTCTGATTTCTTTTTATTTCACAGATTTTTTCTGAAAAACCTGCTGTTCATCGGGCATTTTTGAATTTTGTTCCAGGCAAGGTACGATGATATTTTTTTGCCAGACCGTTATACCCTTCACAACCTTTTTTTTTTTTTGTTTATCCGATCTCCTTTCATGGCTTTAATGTTTTGTTTACTCGGAGGGGCAGATAAAGAAGGGAAAAGAATCAATCAAGGAAATATATTCCTAGGGAAGGGGAGCGGAAATCCGATGGATAAAAGTAAATGAGAAGAAGGGGAGACGGGAAAGGAATGGACATCGGCGGCAACGATAGTAGCGTCTTTGCTCCTTGGTGCTTGAGCCATTGGAGAGGTAGGAAGAGGCTAAGCTTGTAGAAGATGATGGTTCGGTGAGGTTGAGCATGGTGTAGAAGACTAGAAAGCTTCCACCTTGTCCTTCGAAAACCCACTTTTTTCTTCGGAGACCAGCAATCCAAACCCTGCAATCGAACTTTTTTTTCCCAATGTCTTCACATCCACAGCTCTGGAATTCACTAAAAATATCTTTGATAAACCCTAAATTTCAATCAAAAACCAATCTTCTGACAGGAATCTCACGAAAACCCAAAGAATCATAGAATGAAAGATTCCAAGAGAATCAACCAGAAACCAATCAGAAACACAGAGCTACACCAATTCCTTCCTGAACGCAATCAGAACTGAGATCTGCAGTGACAATTGAGTCGGAAGTGACGATTGAGTCGGAAATTAACACTAGATTGGAGGTTCCCGAAAAAGTTGTCGGTTGAGTTGGGGAGGAAGATGAGAGGGAAGAAGGCAGTTGGTTGCGTTTAGATGTTGAAGTTGCGAGACCAGACCTCACTCGTGTTGAGACGGCGAGGTCGCGAGGCCAGACCTTGCCCACGACCTCGCGGTGAGGTCACGAGGTCAGACCTTGTTCGTGGCAAGGTTGAAGCGAGAAGCGGAAGGACGGATAGAAGCCTTCCGTCTGATTTTGGGTGGATGAGAAAACATATCAAATTTGATCCGCGCACGTAATTGAAATCTGTCCGTCGTTACTGTTTTAAATAAGCAAACAATTAAAAGTGTCTCCATTGATTTGGAATCCATCCTTTATATGATCCGCCCCTTCAAGTAAACAGGGCCTAAATATTTCAATCATGGATAATGTTATCCTTTTCCCTTTGATACTATAGCAGTGCATGTTAACTTATTTCTTTGGGATTTCTAGATGACAGAAAAGGATTTTTGGACAAAATATTGTAGAGCTGAATATCTCCACAGGACAAAAAATTCTGTAGCTGCTGCAGCGGAGGCAGCTGAAGATGAAGAACTTGCTGTTTTTTTGAAGCGTGATGACATACTGGCAAATGAAGCGCGGCGAAAGGTACTACTTACTGGGCTGATTTAGACATCGGCCTACTACAGTTCTCTCAGATTATTTTGCAACTGCATAGGTTGTTAAGATTTATGAACTATGGATGCTGCAGTTTTGTGAGTAATACTCTATTGTAATGCAGATCAAACGGGTTGATCCAACCTTAGACATGGTAGCTGATTTTAGTGATGATGGCATTCGTCTTTCTGTACGTATGAGATACTTGCCCTTTCTCCTTTTGTAGAATTTCTTGTTGGGTTGATTTCCATGTTGGTTCCCTAGGGTTAAAATTAGCAGCCAATGATTAACTGGAAAGTTTGCATTAATGTGACGATTGCGAACAAGTCTGCTGACTAACAAGCATGATGAGCGAGTTTGCTTACCCAATTCCACTGTTTATTGGTTTTGGATTACCTGCCCTAGCTACTTTTTTCGCATGATCAGGAATTTCCTTTCTGTTATAGTAATTGAAAATTTGATATTTACTATAATTTTTTTCCCAGTTGTTTTCTTTGCTATTCTTGTTCCTTGGTTGAGTTAATTGTTTCCTGGGTCTTAATTACATTTGCTAGTAAATAATAATAATTAGTGTCCTTGAATAATTTCACACTCATTACAAGTACATCGAATCACTTGTATTTGCCAAACTGTAGTTTGTTTTTTGTTAATTTACAGAATCATGTAATTCTTCGAGAAGGCAACAAGGAGACTATTGACAGCGAGAATGATTTTGCTAAGAGGACTCTTGCACAAGATGTTAACCGTCATGCAGCGGTTGTTCTTGAAGGGAGGGCATTAGGTGAGACAAACTATTCATATAATTTAAACATAATCCTAGTTATCTCTTACTGTAAATATGGTTGGCAAACTCAGCCTATCCCAACATGGATCAACCAAGTCCGCTCAGAATAGGCAGAAACCAATCCACTTTTGGCCAAGAAATTGGGAAATGCTATTGATCTTTGGATGTATGCAAGAATTCAGGAAAGAAAAAGAAAATTGGGAATCCAATTGATTTTGGGAGAATTCAGATACAATTATGAATTGAAGGAACCAACTCTTTTCTCCAAATGGGTTTTTTGTGGTTGCAAACACTGGGAGAAAAAGAAAAATAAAGTCGTCTAGGATTCAAATACCTCATAACTGCGTGTTTGTAGAAAGAAGATGAGCAGGCCTTTGGTCAGAAGGGAAAAAGAATTGGTGCCTTGAAGTTGAGGGAGTGCTAAATCCGAAAGGAGATGAGGAATGGAGTGTCCCTGCACCGAGTTTGTTTATTAATTGGAAATTTGCAAAGTTTCTAATATACGAAGCAATATTAACATTTAATGTGTTTAATTGATTCTATGGCAAATGAGGAAGAGAAAGCATCATTCTAACAATATCAATTAGTTATATTCTGGATTCTTAATTATCACCTTGTATTTTATTCATACAATTTTAGTTTGTTATATTAGTTGATTAATTAACGTAATTCATTTTACTAATCATTTACAAGACATTAATAATTGCCAAATGTAATTAATTATGTCTAAGTTTGTTAATTGTATCTAAATTTTCAGTTTGTAATTGTTTTTAGTTAAGATAGTGTTTGATATTTCTTTTATTTCTTTATTAATTATATAACACTGTAACTAACTACTAAAAATATTATCAATAATAAGTGTTTTTGTGTTATTAACATATGAATAATCAGATTAGGTGTGGGGAAAATGTGATAATTGAAGCAGATGGATTGAAGGTGGATGGGAATGTCATATTTAGAGGGAGAGGGCGATAAGAATGTGTCGAAGTGAAAAACATTGGTTATAACTCTGGGATTCTTGCAATCTTTCTTACCTCCAAGGAGGTCTAGGGTAGTCAACATCAACTTCCGTCTAGCTGTGATTCCGATTGGTAATATGGTTGATATTCAATATTTCCTGTTAGTTTGTCCTCCCAAAGTGCAGTATTAAGCCAACTGGACCCGCTCTGATACAATCTTCACCATCACTCTTGCTTTGTGGATATAGATATCGAGTTAGGAGACACACGGGCTGTAGCTGAAGCACTTGCAAGGTCTAAACAAGGTTAGCAACACATTATTCATTATTAATATGTCCCCTCCGTATGTTTATCAATTTTACATAATTTTATGTTTGTTTATGATTGCTTCAAGAAGCCTCATCTGTTGACACATCTGATGAGAATGCTGAGCTAGAGAGGCTGGAAAGGGCAGCTCGAATGATTGAGAATAAAGATCTTCAGGCTTCCCATAGCCTTCCATACGCATCACTATGCATCGAGGTGTATTTTGCTTGTGTGAATCATGAAATATTTGTTATGATAACACAAGCGAGTAATAATGCTTGTTGTTTCAGGATCCACGAGAGTATTTTGATTTTCAACAAGTAAATGCACTAAAGGCTTTTGGTGGCACTGGTTCTAGAACAATAGATTACAGCCTAAATACTGAGGATGCATATTATTATCTAATGCAACAGATCTCTGAGGTGAAGTTGCAAGGTGTACATAATCCTGTTGTTCAATCTGACACTGCTCTTAAGGTAGATTTCTTCAAACTGAGGGTTAACTTTTCTCTTAACTATTTGGTTCTGTTTCAGGATTATTTCTATATATCTTGCATATCTACTTTTTTCATACATTTTTTTTTTCAGATTGCTTTGCTAGCATGTCTTCCAAGTGCATTGAATTTTTAAATTTGTTGCATGTGTTTTGCTTGAGAAATTGGAGCAAATTTAAGGTGCTTTATTGGCAAAGTTTCTTTGAATGAGAGCCTTGGCGCAATGGTAAAGTTGTTGTCATGTGATCTAGAGGTCACGAGTTCGAGTCTCTAGAAACAACCTCTTTGGGTTCAAGTCTCTGGAAACAACCTCTTGCAAAGCAGGATAAGACTGCATATAATAGATCCTTTTCCGGATCCTGCATTGGCGGGACCTTCGGTCACCCGACCGCCTTTTCTATATTGGAAAAGCTTCTTTATTCCCTTTTACTTGCGGCCTTTTTCCTTCCTAAGTTTTGGCAATTACCAAATATTGCTTATCGCAATATCATTCCCGATCAACTTCCTTTTGCTTCTTTTGTTTCAATTCTCTCCGTTTTTTAATGGTCCTTGTACTCGCATTCTTTCCCTTTCCTCTTGTAGATCTGGTGATTATACTAATATAACCTCTTGCAAGTGTTGGATCTTCCCTAACCATAAACAGAAACTCGATAATATCATGTTTGATGTTGACCTTTATTTTAGAGAAATGCTTTAGTCTGTATCATTTAATTTACATGTTCATAAATTATGACTATTGTATGGAGCAGGAAAACCTAACTCACTCACTGGTATGAGCTAGGTTCTTACTGGGCTTACACAGCAGATTTCGAGTACCAGATATAATCTTGGAAAGAATCCACAGGAGAGCGTCCTTGATAGATTACCTAAAAGGACCAAGGATGAAATTATGCTTGTGAGTTTCCCTTGGAACTTTAAGATTTCACGAAGATTTGTTAAATAATTCCTGAAAGATTTTATACGAGTAGCTGTTGCATGCAAATTTCCTATTTGCTTGATCATGCATTGTGTTAGTTCTCTAATTATGTAGAATATTGCATTGATTTCTGTGCTGCAAATTTTGCAATTCAAATGTTTTATGGCTCTTTCTTGTCATTTAGAGAACTCTTACACCTAGCTTTTTTTTCAGCATTGGATGTCAATTCAGGAGTTACTTCGACACTTTTGGTCATCTTATCCAATCACAACTGCCTTCCTATATAATAAAGTAATATCTCATTTCCTGCTACTTTCTTTAATCACCTACCAGGGTTATTACCATGCTTAATTAATCAGAGTTCTAGGCTTTGTTGCTCAACATTTGAAATAAAAAATTTTGTTTTTTTTTTCAAAAATAGTGAAGCCAAGAACTCTATGATACCTATATACATAATGTGCATTGATAGTTGAACATTATAAGATAATTTCAACAATTTTGCATGAAATTTTGTGGTGTCTGGATTGTGAATCAATACAAGACTCAGATGATCTTTGTATAACAGTATCTCAGTTCAGTTGTACTAACTCATGCACTTGATGGTTTCTATCGTCTTTGATGCTCCAAACTAAGAATAGTAATCGTCATCTCTCGCTGTCCTTTTATGAAGATTTATTTGATATAGTTAGCTACTATTGTCTTCCTTAATCAACGCAGCTACAAACTTCCAATCATCTCATGTTTAATTTTTCTGTGTAAGTTGTCTTCTTTTGGTGGCTTTGATTGTTTAAGCAGTTGCATTTTAGGTATTCCTTTGAGCATGATAATTCTATGGAAAAAACCTAGTTACCAAATTCACACAGAACACCTACTTGCTTCATGGTTTCTCTGTAGATTATATTCTGTTTTGTATATTATATTCTGATTTACCTCCTTGTTGACACCATTCAAAATCTGCAAATTCTTCACTATCTGAAACAATGTTTGAATCAGGTTCTTAGGCTAAAGAGTGCTATGGCTGATATCTATCAGAAGCTCAAGGTATAATTCCCTTTTTCATCTATCAATACATCTTTTAAATACGGAGTTTGTATGCGTATGTTATTCATGCTTATAGTAAGAGAAATACAGATTAACTGAAAATGCATACTTTTTTCTGTGCGACTTTGCTAAAATCTCAATTTACTTTTTTCTTTGAGATCTGCTGTGAGGTTAGAAGAAATGGATTTTACATAATGTATACTCAATTTTAGCAAAACTATGTTAGCAAAATTGAGGCAATTTACAGAGGCCTTTTTTTTTTTGCCAATCTTGTAACATTTGGGAGGAATTTTCATTTCAGATTTTAGATCTTTGATATCATCTTTGAATCTTGGGATATTGATTTTATTTCTTTCCATTTCTTTTTTATGTGGTATTTTAAAGCTATCTGCACATAACATTTCCTTCTCTGCATTTCCAGGCCATAAAGGACGTGCAGTCAGATTTCCGGCACCAAATCTCTCTTCTTATTCAGCCCATGCTTCAGGTACATCAGTCCTTCATAGTTTGCCAAGTCTCATGCAGTACCTGGATCTTAATAAACAAAAGTACATGCGTTTTAGAATTGCTCTTGTTCTTCTTAGAATTAACTTTCATATATTTCTAAAGATTAGGAATACTTTGAAAATAAGTAAATGGCAAACTCTCTTTATTCCATGCAATTCAATTTAGAAAAGAAAAACGAACATTTCTAATTATTAAGAATGTTTCCCATTTTCATTGCTTCATGATTGCAATAAGGTTAAGGGGATTACTGAGAAAATGTCTTATTCAATTTAGAATGAATGTGAGCATAGTAACTCAAGTAGTTGGTAGAAACTTTCATCAAGAGCGACAAGTAAATCTAAATACACTGGTCTAAAATTAGCATATTCGCCCTAAAAAAAGAAGAGAAAAAACCATATCACGTGCCTAAGCATCAAGAGAGATTTTAGATTCTGATTATTTCATTTCTGTATTTTTAATTTTTTTTTTCCTGGAAAACGTCCTTTCTCCTTCCTTTTATTTTTTTTTCTCAAGTTGGCAAGAAAAACTATATGCAAATGAAATTATATATGCTTGCGCTTAGCTAAATCTCGATCATTTGGTCCTTGAAACCAGTTTGACAAAGATAATAACTAGTATTCCTCATTCAAGGTCGATGTTGTTAATTCGATCCCATTTCTGCCTAATCAGCATACCCTTTCAGTTTCAAATATTAGTGTTTACACCCTTATCCTTGCTTTCCATCATTCCAGGCTCTGGATGCTGCGTTTGCTCATTACGATGCAGAAGAACACAAGCATCCAACAAAAAATGGAGCCAAACCGAATGGTTTTGTTCAGTAACAATGTCTTCTCTTTTTGTTTTTCTTCTGTACATTTAATTAAATTTTGATATAAACATATTCTTGGAGCAACTTTAAACCGAAGAGAGGCGAGAAGACTTCACATCGACAGTTTTTGTGCTTCAGATGTTTATGACACTTCATGCATCCACGGTATCACTTGTTGCTTTCTTTGATTTTGGAGCCAACATATTCTTTCTAGTTCCACATTGTGCATGCTGCTACATGTAACTCCATGTATCAAGATTATGACAAGGAAACAGTTGGGGCTCTTAATATACCGACAATTTGTCGCCCTTCTTCATGATGGTCCATGCTTAGTTCATCGATTCTTACCCTACTACCCTCTTTAACTGAACCAATCGCGACCAACTCATCCATGCTCTACTTG
>JBAMIB010186938.1:0-12809 GCA_037177415.1 Kaempferia rotunda
AAGTAGTCTGTAGCAACTTAGCCTTTTTGAATGATGACCGAATTCGCAAGGCCTGCTTCCTCGACCGTCTTGCTGAGATCATACAGCTGCTTCGGCGGAAAACCAACCGTCTGCAACTGGTAAGTTCTCGATGAACCAGGCCGCGATGCATCGATGAATGCCCTTATATGACCTACAGTATGATTCATGTTGAAGCGTGCCACCATGCGTGTGCCATCTGCTAGCCTTAGCTGAATGGAAGTGGACGGCAATGAGGCATCGACAGAAAGGCCTAATAATGATGGAGCAGCAGTACTGGATGCAGCGCTATCGACAGGAAGCTCGGTCGCTGAGTTATCAGACAATCCACCACCAAGCGTTCTTCCTGCGCCTTGAAATGCAGCAGGACGCCTCACAGGTTCCTGTCGAACAGTGAGAAATCAGACCGGGAGAGATCGAGCTATAAGAAAATGCAGGAGCAATAGTTTGTTTATAAGTAAACATACAGAGTAATCCTCTGCGCGACGTATGAGATTCACATTTACTGCAGTCCTCCGATCTGCTGGTTCAAGCTCTTTAGGGCATTCAGATTTTGTAATGCTCTGAGAAAGAACCAACACAATATGTTGCAGCAATGAAATAGTAAACTTGGATGAAAACCACCAAAATCCATGGAAACAAAGTGTTAATCTTTAGCTTTGTAATGCTAAGAGTGTTATACACTGTACTCAGTAATTTTCCTTTTATTCTATATACAATGTGAAAATATTCATCGATCAGTTCCAAATGGCAAAGGATACATTATTTAGTAACTATTATTCAACTTCTTAAATGCACGGTCGAGATAAAAGATGAATGGACATTAATAAAATATCAGCTACTAATCAATCGCAAGGAAAGATGAGTAATAGAAAGAATAGTTCATTGCATGAATATTTGTATAGTTCATCTACCCATCTGACACCCATTCTTGGGCAATAATACTCTCAGTGGACACTCAATATTTCTATCGATTGTGTGCAAAAATTACAGGAATGGCCTTGTTAGATGCTCAGAAGCACAGATTGAATACTTGTACCCATGCCTGAGCAAACATAGTTTGATCACATCAGAATCCATGATGATCAAAACCATAATTTTGACCTCCATGACACATCTAAAATGGGCAAACACAATATTTGTATAAGGGAACTTCACAAAGTTGTCTATTTTAAAACAAAATTTCTCTTTCCAGCCTACAATGAACTAGGTTTGGGACATCATATTACCTGCTTAAATGCATATTTAATTAAATACATAGTATGATAGAGCATAACTGAATCCATGTTATCTCGATAATTGAAATGTTATTCACCCATCTTCTGTGAAGCTTTCTACCTCTCTTGATCTAGAAAATTTCAAACTGCCAGATGCTAGAATCTTTATCTCAATTGTATCCCTAGATATTTTACTTTTTTAGATAGTATACATGGAAGCCTCAAGTTTCCATGTTTAATGAAACTGAATTTTAAACCTAAGACCTTGGCAAAAAATCTTCCAAAACCCTTAGATGAAATATGATGATGCAGTCCGAAGTAGCAATTTAATTGAGTACTTCTGAGTGGATTAGTTATTTACCTCCATAAAGGAAGCGTTCTCAGGATCATCAAACCTCCTTAACGGACCATCATTCACAGTAAATCCATTCCTCCAGAAATAAATATTATGTATAATATTTTCCGGTTGTTGGGGAGCAGGAGCAGACGGTACTGATTCACCAGACAAAAGTCTACCTATTCCAGTAAAACTTCTTGAACTAAAGGATGGTTGAGGGTCGAGAGGTCCTTGGACTGCTCCCATTCTCCGGGCTTGCTCAAATATTGCATCCACATTATTGCCACCTTTTGAAGGATCTTGGACAAGCATACCACTGCAAGGTAATTAGATAAACAACAAAATCATTAATGCTTCACTATTACATACTTTCATGAATATCAATCACAGTCACAATCACACAATAAAATCTTGCAAAAGCAGAGTACCTAATAACCTATATAGCATTTGGTATGAATGGGTTAAATATCTCAAATAAACATCTTACAGGTCAAACCTCACAGGTATTTATAAACATCTTACTTCATGGAGAAAAGCATCCACAATGCAGCAAAATCTCACAGGTCAAACCTAATGCTCTAGAAAAAAAAAAGCAATTTCGCACTTTTACATGCTTTGATAACTAAAATTTCCAATGTTAGCAAGATCACAATTCACATTTTAAGGTACCAACACTTTATTAAACTTGTCGAACATACTTAGGCAGATACAATATGCCACGACCTGAACCATGATTGATTTGGGTGTTACCAAAATCGTTATTTGTAAATTAATAAATTCAAGAATAGTGCCCTAGCGTTGATTTGAACTTGGGAACGTTCAGTCTGCGTTTGAAACAATGAGAAGTAAATGGGTCAATTATGCCTGATACTCCTCATGCCAAACATTCAAGATATGCCTTCAGGTCAAACAACGGATCAACATCATACAATGACCACCAAAGGCAGAAGAAGCAGCTTAACCTAAAGAGATTAAGGATTGCATCGTAAAAACCAAACCTTTTCTCGCCGCCAGTGTAGTACTCCTGCGGCCCATCCGAGTCGCTATCAGAGTCCGGATCGGCTCTCCGATTCAGATCAGCAAGTGTACGGATGGTCGACCGACTCCCCGAGGGTTTGGACGCCTTCTTATCCCTTCTGGAACCCGCCGCCGCAGACGAACGAGTCGCCCGCGGAGGCGATGCAGCGGCAGGGACCGACGAACGCGTCACGCGTGGTGGTGGCGCAGCGGCAAGGGGGGACTCCTCGGTCGGAAGGTATTCCTCGTCCTCGTCTTCCGGGTCGTAAGCGTCGTCACGCCCTGGGAGGAGGGGCGATCGGTGGTCCTGGGGATCGGCCTGGTGATCGTAGAAGGAGACGATGGCGGAGTCCAGATTCCAACCGTGGCTCTCAAGGAAGAAGAGGGCTTCTTCTCGGGTGGAGGCGGCGATGCCAACGAAGGACTCCACCAGCCTCTTCTTCTCCTCCTCCAAGATACCGCCATCACCAAGAGCCTCCATCTTCTCTGCCCTTTTTTTTCTCTCTCTGCACGTTTCTCATTGATTTTAACCTTTTTATCTCCATTTATAGGTTCGAATATTTGTTGCTTTTCTCTCAAGCAAGGGTTTTGGAATTGGGCCGTATCATCGGGCTTCAATTATTTGCTTTGAGTCTGTTTACATGATTTAATTTTAACTGGCATTCGATTATTTATTTTCGTTATAATAATAATATTATTATTAATGTTTATATAAAATTAATAATAATAATATAATAATATTAATATTAATATTAATATTAATATACTAATACTATTAATACTTATGTTATTAATATATTTTTAATATATTAATAATAATATTATTAATGTTTTGATATTATTATTATTATTTTATTTTTAAAAATTAATCAAATATCTATTTGCAAAATTATCTAGGGTTGAATCAGGGGTAACACATTAAATGTTAAACTAAGTCATACATTAAAATATTTAAATAAATAAATTTTAGTTGCATTACATATATTTGAACCAAACAACACTAAATTATATTTTATTCTACATAATCTTGATTATATGATTATTGATAATTACATAACTAAAATTATATAGGATAACTTAATCAAACACATGACTTAACAACTAGTTTCCATGAGAGTTGGGTGAAGGTGAATGATTCTATTGTCCTAACCTAGAGTGAGCAAAAGATTTGGTTAAATTGAAAATGGACCAAATTTAAAAATTCAATTCAATTTATATAAAAAAATCTCAATTATTCCGATTAGGTCTCATTTTAAATTTTAAAAATTAATTAATTTCATTAAAATTAATAATATCAATCAACTGTTATATTATAAACAGTCAACTGTTATATTACTTATCAATCGATTGATATGCAACATCAACTAACTAATTAAAAAGATCACCAATCAAAATAATTAATCTTTTAGCGGATCCGATTTGTTTATTTTAAATTTGTCCAAAAATAAAATATTCCATTTATCTATTTTCAATTATTAACCAATTACTCATACTCCTTAATCTTGGCCTATTATTTTCATCACCTCTGTTGCTTCTTGGTAAACACATTCAGAAGACTACAACTGCAGCAAAAATTAGAAAGAAACATTCATAAGGTTGCAACTTTTCTAGTTGAATCGATTAAAATGAATTCGATGGGGAAAATGATATATTCATCAGACAACTAACAATCTTTGGCTCTCAACTCAGGGGAAAAAGAAAAGGAAGCTAGTTCAGATTGGTTTTTGACTAACCAAATAGCATATATGCGAAAAATCTATCTAATTAATGCGCAATTTATTTGTATTTCGGTATTTTTTTTTCCCACTCCCTTTCTCTAGCATCACACATAAATCTTAAAGTTGATCTGAAACAAAAACAACACAGCAAGACCATAAGAATCAGCATCTGTTTGTCATTGTTAAAACCCTATGTAATTGGCTCGCTCCTTATCAATCATTGATTTCATAGCCATACTTCACAGACTACACCTTATCGATCATTGTTTGTCATTGATTGGGGCTTGGCTTGGTCAAAAAATGGCATGGCACAAACTTAGTGTTAATGATTAAGGAAGAAGGAACAAAATGCACATAACACTTGTCATATTTAAAAATTAAACAAGATAACAAATACACATGCTGTTCGATATTTATCAATCGAACTATATATACAATCTTTTCTGACCCTCTAGAGGTAATCAAGAAGAAAAATAAATAAAAATACATGGAATAATCCCATGCAACTATATAAATCAAAGTACAAAGATATTAGAAGAAAAAAAAAGTAACTCATTTAAGATCATCATATCATACTCAACCATCTGACCATCTGCTAGAAGCATAATCAACAAGCCGGTAATAGTATCAATAAATTGATGATGAAATCTGCAGCAATACGATGATAAAGAATTAGTTCGTCATTGAAATTGTGGAAGAAAAAAGATAGAAGCTTATCACAATTTTAAAAGTGGAATATATAACTAGAGGGGGGAAAAGAGAGTACATAGTATTAAAATGATCATACTCTTTGTCGAATCAATGTAATGAAAGTGGGGGGAAAAACATGTTACATGGCTCCCAAGAGAATAAAGAGAAGTCATCTCCTACCAATGAGGAGTCCTAGGGAAAGATCTATTATATGGAGTCTTACCTTATAAGAGAATAACTAATGAAAATCATGTATGAACAGATTGATCAGCATCATCATTATAATGATAAGCATAATGCAAGCCTTCTCTAACTAAGAACAATCTTACATTATCTCACGAAAAAGGTCAAATAAAAGCACAAATTCAATGATAGAGGAAATATGAAAAAACTTGTTAATTAATTTATAATAACAAAGGTCAACAGCAGAAAATTAATTCATCAAATTGAATTAGATTGCATGGCTAAACAAATAAATAATGACGGCTTAGATTTTCTTAAACTCAAAATCCCTCTGGTAAACAGGAATTTGAGACTGGCTAATGCAATTGGCAATAACCCAAATGGATAGGCCAAAAATGAATATCAGATGTTAATAAGAAACACCATTGACAGACATGATTTAAAATATTGTTCAATGAAAATTTTTCGTTCATTTTTATTTGGATCAGCAAATGGTCAGGGTACCAGACCTTGATAAAGACTACAAATAAATCACACTCCACTACTGATTTTTTGGAGGCCTTCCAATCTCCTAAAGCTAGAACAAATTGCAAACCACTTGCTATTCAGGAATTCCTAATATCATGGCACTACCAGATGGTGTCGGATATTACCTTCAAGGCTTCATGCATAACATTTTGCTTTGTTTCTAACCAAAGAGGACAGACATAAAACAAAACATAAGTGAGCTTCTCAAATGAAATGATTATCGATCAAATACCCACCCTAGGCTCGATGGCTTGACCAAACTATGCCTCATTCACCTTTCAACTGAGTTATCTCACTGAGAGGTATCCGGACTTTGGCAACCTGTTCTTCTGCTTCAGTGTCATTAACAATCCCTCGACATCTCGGAACACCACAATAACAAGCAAGTCGTTCATCACTTGAGAAAAATCTGATTCATTTTTCACAAGTAAGAATATCACATCAAAAAAGGAAAAAGAATACAAAAGGATGCTTTGAGAAGTACTTGTAGTCATATGTCAATTCTTCCCACTGGTTAATATCTCGCTTTGCAAATATAATTATATGTTCATCACCATTAACACTTATGACCCTTGAGTAACAATTGGGCTACAAAAGTTGAGAATATTAATACATTTAATTAACCAGTAAGGAAGAGGAAATATAAACAAACAGCTAATATTGCAGAAAAAAATTATGGATCATATTAAACAAGTCATATTGACCTCCAGGAAAGAGAACATATCAGAAAACCATCTCTCAGAGAACAATGCAAAAAATAATAATAATAATAATAAAGAAAAAAAAATCTCCTTATTGAAGAGTAACTAGCAATATAATGATTTGCAACCTGGCTGGGATCCAGTTAATGAAAGATGTATGTCAAGGCCAATCAACTGTTTGTTGTAACTTTTTAGAATCAAAATGAGAAAAGACAAATGCAAGCAATGAAGCACGTAAAAGCAAATTGCTGGGAATCACCACTCAATCTACTGGTGCTAAGATGGAATTTATGTTTGATAGGGGCAAGAAAAAATGCATTTAAAAGAATCAACAACTTTAGAAAGAATTTGGGATTGTTTCAGATTGCATATACCTAAAAGTATTTTGTTTTAATAACTACATTTTTCAGAATTACCTTAATCAAATAATCACAATACATAATGGAGAGCACCTGATACAAGAGTAAAATATTTACAAATACACTATTCAACAATTAACTCATAGACAATGGCTATTATTAGCAAATTAGGAGTAAGGAATAGAATAAGTAGCCTACTAAACCTGCTATTTTACATGTATTTATAGGTCGTCAGTCCAAGTACAAGCAAAAATTGGAATACAGTTGGAACAATAAATAGAAGTTGGTACTCTATCATGTTGATAATAATCTCCTAGAGCAATCGGACTATAATAGAGAATCATTATGTAATGTGATTGCATTACTTACAGAATTACATTTTTGAGTTTCCTTTGAATCTATGGAAAAATGCACGTACATTTGTAGTTAGGAATATTACTAATCTAATAAAGATGAGGATAAAGATGAGGAGTACTCAAAACAAAGAACTTATTATTCATGGTAAATAGAGAATATATCACACATCCAATTTGATCTGTAACCACTCGGATCAAATCTATGCATTGAGAAATCAGTTGAGAATTGTTATAAAGTTGATCTTCCAAGTCAATGCCGTATAAAGTGCACACTTGTATGTGCCTTATTGGGATAGAGACTGATCTAAATCATAGGGGGCACGACATAATATGAAATGATAAGAGGATTGTATTGTACAATAATTGTGTTGTGGTAGGCTTTTGTGGATAGAGTGTTACTTTTAAAATATTGAGTAGTCTCAATGCCTCAGTAGAGGCCAATAATAACTGTGCACCTCAACTGATAAAGAAGATCTTCATGTGGGATCCTAGTGTTTTTAATTACTCAGATTTCACTATCACTAGTACTAAGAGCCTATAGAGTCATAGACACTAAGCTCGACATCTTGTCATCTGATGCATGTAGCTTCAAGAAAGGTATAATGCTAATGTTTTGTCCAAATTAAATCAAAGAGATCCATTACAAAATGTAATTTTAATTTACACAATTAGATAAGGGGATCAAATTGAAAATTAATGAGTTAATTGAATTTTTAATTTGGACTTGACTAGAGAATTATGTGGATAATGCTCCTAATTAATTCTCTATGAAATTTTAAGACTTGATAAATCCAATTACCAATATTCTTGACACCTAGAAATGGAATATTCCATAAAATGATGCTAGATACATGGGAATTAGTTTAAGGCCTATTGGGCTTAGTGGGTATATATGTTCCCACTAATTCTCTAGAACATAAGAAGGATTGAGCTGTATAGACGACGTAGTGCCCATTGCATCTTGCTTAAGGTACGGCGATCTAAACCTAACTTATTTCAATAAGTTTAAATCATCTTCACAAATATACAAATGTGGCAAGAATTAAAAAAAAAATTTGCATTTGCAATGTGCTATTGTGCTTCTTCTATTGTGTGATCCCAACACATCAATAATTAAGAGACAAAAGCAGTTCCTTTCTGATGAGATGTATGTGTGTGTGTGTGTGTGTGTGTGTGTGTGTGCATGTGTGTAAAACAATTTTTCATGACACAATCTTAATTAAATTCAAGATAAAATATTTTACTTCGCAAGAATGGCTAATCAAATGGGCTATGTTTCCTGTCCTTGTTGCATCAATTACGCGCTCATCATCTATCCAGAATATATATGTCCCAGCACCCTGCAAACACAAGTTAAAGCAGGTAAATTAAGTGTTTCACGAACCCACAAACAAATATATATCAGAGTATTTCCTAGAAGAGAATTAAAAACTTCAATACTCATTGAAGACCAAGTTCGAAGTAGGAAAAAAGTCATGAGCATAGCAAGAAAGTAAATAAACACGAAGGAGCACTATACAAGGTTTTAGAGTCACTAAAGAGGGTCAGAAGTAAACTATAATCTCAGAGAAAGTCATCTTAGCTCCAATATGAGGGTCGGTTGGATTTGATCAGTAATAGTCTAACAGCTTTAAATGACCATTGCTATGGAAGTTATAACTATGTTATTAGGTAGCCTGCAAATACATAACATTTATATAACAATTCTATATCAAATTATTTCTGTTCAAATTATTAAGATATATAGTATTTCACATGTTTTCATATTTATACTTATTCTAATATAACATTAAAAAAATGGCAGTGATAAAATAAAAAAATGTTTGAACATAAGTACAAGAAAAGAAGTATAGAACTTCCTAGACAATCACTATAGAGGAATTTAGAAAATAAAGGATTAACAAGCAAGTACATCGATAAGATAACAGACGATAATGTAGTAACTGGTGTCAGAGGTATTAAGAATGTTATAAAGGATTTTATTAAAATTACAACAAAGAACAGCTCTAAGTCCTTATATCTTTATTTAACTATTTAGATGAAGTTACTAGTCATATTCAAGATAAACCTCTATATTATCTGTAAATAAAATGAGGCCATTAGTAAATTGAAAGAAAAACTGGAAATCATTCAAATTAAGTAGAACTAAATCTAAAATTGAAGAGATGAGTGCAATTTCAATACAAGAACAAAATGGGAATAGTTAAGACAAATGAAACAGTTTAAATATAATGGATCTAACACCCAACAAGGAATTATTGATAAACACAGCATTAATAGAAACAAAAGTAGGTTGAAATAAGGATGAGTTTTTGGAGCTGTGAGATTGTCATGTGCCTTATACGAGACTATGGAATGACCTGTCATATTTTATGGATCACAAGCAGTTAGAAGATAATGCATGCAAAAGTTAATCGGCAAAAATGAAAACGGTAAGATGAATGTGCAGTGGCACTAAAATAGATTATATATAAAAGATATAATGCTATACAAGAATAGGGGTGTAGCATCATAAGATGACAAAATGAGATAAAATGAAATAAAATTATATACACATGTACAAAAAAAGCATTTAATGGACTCTATGGATAGATAAGTTGAGTAGAATAACAAATGCAAGAGACTCAGAGAAACCAAAAAAAAAAAGCAAAACAATTAATTCTAATTAATGTAATAAATAATGATTAAGAGATCTAAATGTCAATAGTTATTAGTCAGGCATAGAGAGTTCAATGGTGTAATAAAATCTGAACTCCTTGAATCATGTCATTTCCAACAAAATATTTTTCTTATGGAATTTAGTATTTAATCCTCATCTACTTCATTCATCTCATATATAAAAAACTTCATTGAAACTAAATTTGGAAGGTAAAGAAACAAATATACACAAACAACAATTATGTTGCTCTTTAGAATAATGTTTCAGAGTTCAAAGTAGAGCAACAATAAGAGATAACACATACAACCAATGAATTATAAATGAGGCGCTCCCTTATATCTGCTATTGTTGGCCTAACAAGTTCGCCTATGTACTCAATTACCTGCAGCAAAGGGACACTCATTTGTACGAGATAGTTCCAACAAAATCCAGAGAATCAATCAGCAGAAGCCATGAAGCTTACCATGTCTCCAGCCTTGTGTGAAAGCTTTGCAAAAACACCAAACCCATGAATTTTTGACTTTCCTATCAGAGAAAACACTCATGTTAAACAATGCAGAGTATAAAAAGCTATGGATAACAATAACTCAATGATGAAAAGGATACAATATCAAGGTATTGGACTCAAGTAACTTAGTCAAAATACTGAACTTACCAAATGCAAGACGCCTTCTGAATGTTGTCTTCATGTTTCTGTACTTCTCAGCCATTGAACAAACACTACTATGCTTCTCAGACTCAGAAATACTCTGATTAGAATCATCCATTGTGCACTGAGCTTGTGAGAAAATGCTGCTTGATAAACCACAGTCACTTTCATTTTGACGATAACCAGCGACTATATATGGCTGGTTCTCTACGTATGATCGTTTCCGGGATACAGTGACAAGAATCTGAGGTTGCTTCTGACCTCGCCTTCCTATGAAATTATATGGCTCTATTCATTGGAAACAAAACGCTCAATGGTCAAGAGCTTAAACAAACATAAAATGCAGATTAATGAGAAAGCATTTCATAGACAAAGATCAAAAAGCAGAGATTCCTCCGCTTTTTATTATAGCATGGGAATGATAGCAACACAATTTATGCAAATACTAGAACATATAACATTTATATCCCTACCACTCCTTGCATAGCCAGAAGACTTGGATGCAGGAACAAAACTTGAATCTAACTCTGGGGGCATACTTAAGCTGTTGTCTGCAGGTGGCCTTTCCTTTGATGGCTGTCTATGTTTCTTGCAGAAAGAAAGTAAGTGAATGCATTGACCATCATCCTCGTCATGTGACATGAGATGAATCTTTTCCTCATCCTCTAACTTTATACAAAAAGATAAATATTACAATAAATAAACAAATAAAATATCAAATAGTGCACAGCAGTATAATTAACAAGGGTATCAAACTAAAGATCCTGAATGAAGAGATGTCAAACAATAGCAAGTACCTCAATGCAAAGACCAGCAGCACGAGCACAGAGAGGATGATATGCCACTCGACAAGTATTATGAGAGCACTATTAAGATACAATTTTATTAAGCTATAATATATTGTTTATTAACAACCAGATGCATTGTATGCACTCAGTTGATAGGCATTGATCTAACAGGAAAAGAAATTTGACTATTCATATAAACAATAGATTTACAGGTTAAAACCTGTATGCAGGCTCCATAAGCTACCCCACAGATGCTGCACAGGAGTTTCCACCTATCCTGGGATATCATTTCAAAGAAAATAATATCAATAAAGAAGATTCATATGAGATACAGGATGGCAAAAATTATAGCTCCAGAATACAGAAAAAAATTAAAAACAAAACAGAATAAAACATATTCAGAAACATATCCATATAAACTGAAATTTGTACTTTGTGAATTCTGCTTATTCCATCGATAGGCTCCATTCTCTTCACATTTACAAGGCATGTTTCTGTGGATAATTCAATAAGTTAATCAAGATCAGTTTATCCATTACCATTCAAAATTATGGCTTGTCAAGTACCAGGTATCCACATTGCACAGGTCAGGTGAGCCCAGCGAGCATCTGTGGTAGGTTTGATCGCACCACCTATAACAATCAAGAGTTTAAGTAAATCAACAACATCAATACCTAAGATCTCTAAGATAAATATACAACTTTACCAATAACAGGACAGAGACAACATTTTGGAGGAACCTTTGGTGCCCCAGGCCGACATAGATTGCAAAGCCAAAGAGTTTCGTCTACTGGTTCCAATTCACCATAGCACTTGGCATGAACCTTAAAAATGTGTAAGTATTATAAAACTATGGATTGGACCTATATGTAATTGGATACAAAGCTACACTATACTTTAAAAAAAACAGTGTACCATAATTCGGCATTTGTCACACTGCAGAAATAAATTGTCCTGATACTCCTGCCGGAAATAACCATTTTACATAGGACTCATAAGAAAAGAAATCCATTCAGACTTTAATAAATGACAGGTAACAAAGCATATGCTGGCAAACACAAGAAGCATGCAACCAACATTTGTAGCTACAGTGAAGGAAATACCACGCCTGAACAAAATATTATACCTCATCCATGTCACAAACACCACTTCTGTCAAGATCTTTCCAATCCACACGAACAGCTTAGTAACCCATGGACAAATCGCCACAGTTTTCAAGATACTTTGAGCACAATTTAGAATACGGGAGTTCCTAATGATTTAAGAGATTCACCATGAAACCAGATTAATATAGAATAATCAAACATTTAGCTAGACATGCATAACAGTCAAATTATGAAGCTTTGTAAGAAAAGGTAATGGAAACAAAATACACAGAGCCATGAAGATGGTATAGAGAATCTCAACCTAAAATCTAGAAGTAGATAAATAATCTATAAGTTATTCACATTTATGATAGAAGGGTTCTGAGAAATAATGCTACACAAATGATTTTTCATAACCTAAGCTAACATGACTCACATGGTGACATGATTCAAAGAAACTATAGGAACAAAATATGTGGCATTATATGAATATTTGACAAACCT
>JBAMIB010187045.1:0-12802 GCA_037177415.1 Kaempferia rotunda
AAGAGGAGACGGAGGGACCGGAGGCGGAGGCGGAGATGGAAACGAAGAAGAAGAGGAGGAGTGGGCGTAGGAGGAGCGGGCAGAGAAGGCAGGGGAAGAGACGGAGGAGAAGAGGGGTAGAGATGAAGGGATGAGAAGAAGGTTTTTCGATAAAAAAAAAATAATGTGGGAATGGGTTTGATGATATCCAAGGGGGAGTAGTTTATCAATTTATGGGTATTAAACCCAAATTCTCATTCCGATTACTCTTCAAGTTTCGTCTACCAAGCACCAACATGAAACCGATTTTATTATCATTCTTGACTCCTAAACACCTCTACCAAGTAACCCCCCCCCCCCCCTTCCTAACCTTATCGGATGGAGTACTAAAGGAAAACTTGCATGCCCAGTGTATCATCAATTTATAGGGGTAAACAAAACTTCGGTAAAATCAAATTAACCGAACCGATCGAATTTAGCGATTCGGTTCAGTTAATTCTATTTTAATTTTTTTTTAATTCGTTTAGTTTTCGATTAATTTGGTTCGATTTCGATTTTATGTTATGAAATTCGGTTAAACCGAATAAGAATATAATTTAATTTTTTTTTAAAAATATAATTAATTAAATAAAATCTCTTTTTTTAATTAAAACTGAATAAAGTTTTAAAATTTCGGTTAATTAGGTTGAAAACCGAATTAACCAATATTTCATCGGTTCTGTCGGTTCGATTTTCTTAGGAAAATTCAGTCGATTTGGTTGATGTAAAAAAAAATTTGATTTGTTCCATTTTCAGTTTATTCTGTTCGGTCGGTTTGACTTTTGACTGAATGTTCAGCCCTACAATTTACACATTCACAATGGTTAAAACATAGTGGAAAATACTATTATATGCGTCATCAAAGGTTTTTAAATAGTAATGATGTATTTCAAAAAAAATGCTCAATTTTTTGATAACACATAAGATTTCTGATCAATCAAACCAAAATCAAACCAAAATCCAAGATTTCTGGCCTTGATGAACAAACAATGGTTAAAACATAGTGGAAAATATGTTGGCCTTGATGAAGAAATAGGCCACATCACCAAGTAGGCATCCATAAATTTCTATTTCTCGTCATCCATCTTTACGGGTAAGGTTTGTTTAATTTCATTTTTACTACCCATTTCACACATCTTCAAACTCTTCAAATTTATAATTGTTTACAATTTTATGTAGATTGGATGCTCTGTTTTGATCAAAAGTCTATTTGATTCGACGAAAATTGTGGCAAAAGGAGTGTTCCATAGTATGGATCCAAATACTATAGTAGTGAGACAAGCATTAGGACTAAATTGGTGTGAAGTAAAAATACAAGTTGTTCTTGAACCGGAAAAGAATTTGATTAAACCTTATGACATTTTACAGAAGTTTGAGGATATGCTTGGAGAATGATAGCTTGCATTGATGTTGTATAATGACATTATAAAATGTTAGAAATGTGAGGAGAATCTAAGACAACATCACTTTATAGGCATTTTTAAAAGATGTCACAAAATGTTAATGTCACCATAAATATACTATAGGGACATTTATATGTATCATAATAGACTTTTTTTTCTTATAATGTTGATAGACACGACACAACTTAGCACACACATCATAATCATAAAGCTAACTTAAATCCTTTGTCAATACCACCAAATCTATCAAGATCGAGAATGAGAGGCCTACCAGTGTGTTAGGGTCAAAATCAATGGACAAGTTGATTGATGACAACAAGCAATTGACTGATTAAGCAAGACTTGCAACATATCAAGTTCTATTCCAAGGCTCGTCGACTAAAAGTAAAACTTAAACGATTGGTATTTAAATTCAAATAATGTAAAAGTTAAACATGATGTGATCTGCTCCAATTGACTGATAATAAAGGAATAGTCAAATGATGACAATAAGTAGAAAAATAGTCAACAAATAACACCGTCAATATCCAAGAAATGTGTGGTGCTTAATCATAGATTAGTCGGCTAATGATAGTCCGTAGATGATAAAGTTGACAACCGATATAGTTAGCAGATCTAGATCAAGATCTAATAGATGCAGAAGATTGATTCAAATCACTATTTAGAGAAGATATTACTGGTAATTGATGCAGAAGCCTTAGAATGAAAGCTTAAATTCAAATATTCATTGTGTGTGTGTGTATATATATATATATTGTATATTCGAGTTCTCCTTGCATTCCTATTTATAGCAAGGGTAAGTTGAAACATTGGGAAAATTGATCATTCAAATAGCTTCCGATGAAATTAGTTGCTCAACTATCAATTAGTAAACTGAATCCAGATTAAGAAAATATTATCGGCAAATGACTAATATCTAGTTAAATCAATCTGCATTTAGTTGGCTCAACTACATCCAATTGACTGACTTGGATAAAATTATAAATTTATCTGCTTATAGGTTGTTGCTATAATCGATTCAACTACACTATCCAATTGACTCGAATCATGTTCAGTCAACTGAAACCATTCAAGCCACTCAACTAGCCGTTTCAGTGAGAGAGCTAGACTTACCTTGAATATAGGGTTCTAATCCACCAGATAGTAGACTAAGCAGTTGGTGCAATCATGCTTTAAGTATGTGGGTTTCATATTTGAGAAGATTCACTTTAGGACTATATTGTGTTATTAATAAAGTGTGTCGATGGATAAAGTGAAAATGGGTTGTGTTCATTGTGTTTATTTTCAAGGATTGTTATACTTGACAAATAAAAGTTCAGGTTATGGATGGACAAAGGCATAGAAAATGAAAGTTCTAGTAAGTTAGGCTAATAAATACTTAGCATATAACGAAATCCTAATACGGAAGACCCAGAAGCAAAGATTTTTGGCATACAAAGTGCTGGAGGTGTAACCTCTTGACAGGTAACTTCTAAGGACGGTGAGAGTCAAATGCACTTGCATAAAGGGTAATGGGTGGGACAACTCTAAGGAAGGCACTTGGCTTTAGAAGGGGTCTGAATCAAGAATTCAATCGATTGGGACTTAACTTGACTCATTAGTTAACTCAAGGTCGAACAGAAAGTCACATAATGTTTGTATTTAACGGTTAGTTGACCAACTAATTGGCTAATGCAATATCAACTAATGATCAAGTTGAGTTGGTTGATCAGTTAACAAATATCTTAGAAGAAAGTAGTTGATCTGACATGATGAAGCTACAATGATTGTATGATCTAGAAATTACTATTGATTAGTCGACTAAGGTTACCGTTGCAACTCAAAAGGTTGATGTAATCAAGTCAATGGTTGAGTAGCAACTAGTTGACTGATTGTGCATTCAAAAGTAGAATGTAGGCTTAGAGAAAGTTGAATTGCTCGTCTATAAATATTGTACTGGCAAGTGAAACTTAAGGTGAAAAGTGAATGAGCGACGGCAAGAAGGCTTCAAAAAAAAAAGTCTTGCAAAGAGCTCCATACATCTATTACTATTATTGTAGTAGTAGGTATTGTTATTGTTTTACTTACAAGTTTGATAGTCTTCGTGTTCTTATTATAAAATCAGAATTATAAAAGATTTCTCCATCATTTGATTTAGTATTACAGATCCGAAATGAGCTAGTGTTTTGTTCGGTAAGGACCAATGTCAAATTATGTTTGCAACAATTCAGCCTACATCTGAAATAAATGTTTGTATGATGCAAGTAGTAAATTGATCACAGATTAATACATTTATTAGAAGGGAACCTGTGGAATTACATACAAATGTACAAACTGGGAAGAATCTACTTGAGTACTTTGAGGATGTCAGGGCAGGTGATTCTACACCGAACAAAATACAAGAATGTACAAACTGAGAAGAATCAACTTGAATAATTCGACGCAATGTATTCTGCAATTGCCAAACAGGATGTCAGGCCAGGTGACTCGATGCCAAACAAATTAACCAGTCCAGGAACACCATGAATAGCCTCACCCTACATAAATGTCTATAGTTTAGACAATGAATTGTTTAGAAGGAAAGTGAAAAGAGAGTAATTTGTGCAACAGTTGGAGAAAAAAGGAGAAAAAGTTTGAATATTAGCACTCCGTTTGGATAATAGTCCATGATAAATCACCATGCTGTAAGATTGATTATTTGAGATTTCTCATATGGACAAAAAAAAAATCGTGCAATAACATTGTTGATATCTTATTCGACTATATCCACAAAATTGCTTGTCATTCACTACTACATTTGAACCGATTAAATTCCTTTGGACAAGCTTACATAGCCTCAATCCATTTTTTCTTAATTTTTAAAGCTTGGTGTGCCAAGCAACCAGCCTCCAAATATTGTGAATCTCAGGATGTGTTCACTTGACGAATCAAAACTGGAAGGAAAAAATAAGAGGGGAGGATAAAAAAAAAAAGATTTGTTTATACAGTTGTTCAGCTTTCAGTTGAACTTAATTTAAATCCTTTATTTTGTTTTTTTTTTTTTGTTAGGTCTGTTAACTTCTGAACCATAAAACTTATATTTATTACATGATCCAGTTGAAGAGAACAGTGTAACTAAATTAATTGGAATAGTAAATTATGGAAAATGCATAGAAGTCCCAAGCATAGTACTCAGTGAGCCTATGAGGATAGCGTATTCTGACAGCCGGAAGTCTGGCACCGACCTTCCAGCTGAGCAAAGGTGTGCAAAGTCTATGGGGAAAGCAAATTTTGCCTACCTTGGTGAAACTTAATGAATGTTTGTAACCCTCGAGTGCCCCACATCATGGAATAATCCTGATAATGATGATATGCAAAAATTATCATCAAGAACCTTCTGTTCCTCGTGTTGAACAAATTTGCTATGGAAGCCTAGCCTCATCCTTTGGCATCATTACAAACACTCGGTCCCTGATGTTGAACAAATTTGCTGTGGAAGCCTAGTTCCATGATTTGGCATTATTACGACTATCAAAGTTGATTGTGAAAGAATAGAGCAACCTTCACATGACTAATAGGTGTCACTTAATCAGCATCGAGGTGAGTTTTGCAATTGACCTATAGGAGTATGACCCGCTGGACAAGTTAGGAAATTCACCCTATATGGCTCTGCCTCATGTCAGTACTCCTGCCCCCATAAAGACCGAGAGACCCCGTGCAGTTACCACCTAGACTCTCGAGTCCCCTATACAACTCAGCATCCCGAATTGCATATGCAACTCGGTGTCTAGGTTTCCCCATATGGCTTAGTTTTCCAAGTTCCCCATGTGACTCAATCTCGAGTCCTCCCCATAGCTCGACCCCCAAAACACCCTGTACGACCGGGTACCCAAGTCCCCAAAGCACCACCTCTCAAGTTGCCCATTCTCCTTGCAACCCAATTACAAGAGGAACAGCAAGGATGGATCATACGAAAAACAATTTTCACAGGTCTGACCATAACTGAAATTGACTCCTTACCAAGATGATCCCCACCCCCTTACCAAGATGTCCACTTCAGGATCCAACGCAACGGTGGATTTTTTATGCATCATTTTGGCACGTCTGTGGGAAAAGATTAAATCGAGTATGATTTTGAGATGGAATTTGTTGGAAGAACTAATCTTGAGGATTCGAAGCAACTCTACATATCTCCTCGAGCTCAACACCATGCTTATTGTCAAGAAACGTGAAATGAAATTCTCTCTTACTATTTTCATTATGAACAATAATGAGTATAGATATACATTGTACATTGATTATGTATAGAAACAAAAAAAAAAAACAGAAAAGAATAAATGTAAATATTTTATTGCTAAACTAGATCCCCAAGGGATTTTCCATATTTAGGAATTACCATGATAAGGATTACCTATATCAAGGGATTCCCCTTATCAAGGAATTTTCATGATCAACTATCCTAAAATAGTTGTCAACTTTCCAACACTCACCCTCAAGTTGGTAAATAGATATCATTTATTCTTATCTTGGATATAATCGTTAAGAAGTAGTATTCATTAAGTCCCTTTGTAAACACATCTGCAAGTTGTTGCTCCTTTACAGGCACATAAGGAGTACAAATTAATTTGTTGTCTAACTTCTCCTTTATAAAATGTCTATCAATTTCGATGTGCTTTGTTCTATCATATTGTATTGGATTATGAACAATATTGACGATTGATTTATTATCGCAATATAGTCTCATAAGCTCCTACTTTTATCTTGAGATCTTCAAGCAATGTCTTCCACCACAGTAGTTCACACCCACCTTGAGCTATAGCCCTAAACTCTACTTCTGTACCTACCACATTTTGTTTCTTACTCCACATGACTAAATTACCACCTAAGAACATGCAATAGCCTATTGTGGAATGTTTATCAATCAGAGATCCTGCAGAGTCTACATCAGTAATACATGAACTGACTAAGAGTCTACATCAGTAATACATGAACTGACTAACCACACTCACAGTATAAACAATGCCTGCCCAAGTTTGTACCAAGGTTTAAAATCTCAATCGGTGCCGAGATTTTGGTCTCTGACCAAAAAGATACGATTTCAGTATCATGTTGTGCCGATACAATTTCGATATTTTTTTAATTTTAAACATAAATGTATATTAATTTTATTAATATTAGATTATAAAATATGTTCTATATTTCGAGACGTTGAATTTATAATTCAATATTTTTTCATAAAATATCTATTAAATTTTTATAAAAATTATTTTAAAAATTAAGTAATTCTTAAAATTCAAGACTAAATCTAAAATTATAAAATCATTTGAAATGTTAAAAATAATAATAATAAAATTATTTTAAAATAATAAATTATTTTTTAATGATTTTGAAAATTTTTTATTTTAAAAATTTATTTGAAATGTCTAAAAAATAGATTATTTTAAATTTATATTTAATTTGTAATATATATTACAAAATTCAAATTAGTTTATCAAATATTTATTAATTTTAAAATTATTTAAAATTTTGAAATAATTTTAATATTTTACAATTATTATTAGTAATAATTTATTTATATAAAAAATACACATTAAAAAATAAAAAATTTAACTAAACCAAGAGAACAACAAAAAAAAATCATTACTACGGTGACCCGAGGAAGTCGTCGCGGCATCGCGACCCCCACGACCCCGTGGAGGGTTTTAGGAATATATAAAATTTTATTAGAATTTTTCAAAAATTTATATATTCTAATGGGATAATTCGTTTAGGATTTTAGGAAGTTTATTTGAATTACCTATTTAAGTTAGGATTTGATTGGAAGTTCATCCACTACGCACACAACTGCCAGCACCATCCACATGAGAAGCTGACATCGGCGTCACATCCCTTTTCTCCCCACTGATCCTGCCACCCCTCTCACTCAGGCGTGGCGCCATAAAAACCGAAGAATAGCCTCCGTCGTGGCGCCCTCAGCGACCCCCGCAGAAGGACACCGCAAGGCCGCACCTGGCAGTACCCTCACAATAGTTGTCTGTGTCGGTGCCTAGAACGGTAAATACTACCTGTTTCAAATGACACGACACAAAATTTCAAGTCTTGCATTAACTAAAAATAAAATATTAAAATATTAAAAAAAATATTTTTTTAAAATAGAAATAAATAAGGGATATGGTAAGTAAATAATTTTTTAAAAAAATATTATATATCAATAAATAAGATTTTAGGGTTTTAGGGAGTTTTAATCGTATCAAATTTTATTATTCAGATAATTTAATTAGGATTTAATTAAGCCTATTAAGGTTATCTCTACTATAGGCAGAAGTTGATTAAAATTATTAATATAAGCTTAATAAACTCATTAAATTAAAACAACCCCTTCTCTTGGGCCTGCGGCGCCCCACATCACCCACGTGGATTGTGGCCTCCCCGATGTCGTGTAGGCAAATCGCGGCCTTGCCGGCAGCAGGCCGATTGCGACCTCCCCATTATTGCATAAGCATATCGCAACCTCCCCTCACGTCGAATAGATGGATTGTGACTTCCCCCCCTTGTGCCACCCCATACGCCGCCAACACCACAGTCAAGCGCATGACACCCTCGTGTCGAGTATGTCGGGCGGCAGGTGGAACAAAAAGTTTCACTTGGTACGCCACGAGATTTCAACTCGTGGTTTGTGGTAACAATATTATCTTCCCAACCAATTTCTCGAACCCTTCTTTATCTACTTACCTATCATCATTCACCTTTCAAAGTTTGCAATCAGGATCAATTGGAGTTTAAAGCATGTTTACATGCTAAATTACCAATTTCCTTCAAGAGATCAACCACATACTCCGGTTGGGAAATGAAGATACCTTGTTGAGACCAAGCTACTTCTATCCCAAGGAAGTATTTCAAGCTCTTCAAGTCTTTGATCTTAAATTCCTTTGTTGACAATTTTTTAAGACCTTTTCTTTCTCATCATTCCCGATAACAATTATGTCATAAACATACATTAGAAGAGCAGTAACTCCCCCTGAAGTCGTGTATTTGATGAATAATGTATCATCACCTTAACTCTATTTATACCCGGTATTGAGAATCACCTTTGTAAACTTGCTAAACCAAGCACTTGGAGATTGTTTGAGTCCATATAACACCTTTTTTAGATTGCAAACCTTGTTCCCTTTGATCTCTACTCCAAAGCCAAATAAAATCTCAATAAATATTTTTTTCTCTAAGTCACCATGCAGGAAGACATTCTTTATAAATTTGTGACCAAGGACAAAGTGTTGTAAATCCCTATTGAAATTTGTGACCAAGGATTATATTCATCTTAGCCATCGGTGCAAATGTTCCTTGATAGTTCATTCCATAGGTTTGTGTGTAGCCTTTAGCAACTAACACACATTTGCATCCCACCGCTCTTTTATTTTGTGGTAGCTCTATGATAGCCCAAACCATCAAAACCTTGGGTCCAAACGATTGCTCCAACACATCCTACGGTCCAAGGCAAAAAAAATGTAAACAAACTAGACCAATTAAACTTTATTTTATGAAAGATGTCGACGAAATTGCCAAACAAAAATATGCACAAAACAAAGGACAATTTAATGAAAATAAAAAGAAGTTAAAAGATATTAAGTTAAGAAATTTGGTAGATAGATATATTATGCCGGAATTCCTTTCAATGTTGTTAAATATAATTCTTTTTAGTCTTGTATTAAAGCTATTGGGCAAGTTGGGTCGAGGATGAAGCCTCCATCATATCATAAAGTCAGGGGGTTAAGTATTTAAAGAAGTTAGCAAATATGAACTTGTTTCTCAAATCCCACAAAGAAGATCAGCTAAGTTTGGGTGCACAAACATGGTAGATGGGTGACGGATAAAAAGGGTAGGACTCTTATAAATTTTTTGATAAATGATCATAAAGTAAGCATATTTGTTGAATCAATTGATGCTTCAGGGTATTCTCACACAGCTAACAAGATATTTGATCTACATTCTAAATTTATGTATCGTATTAGGAAAAAAAATGTGGTTTAGGTTGTAACAGATAATGTACGTTGCAATGTCAATGCAGGTAATATTTTAAATTTATATTACTTTCAATTAAGAATTGGATCATATTTTTATTTTTTTTACTAAATTTATTTTGATTTTCAGGTCGTCTTTTAGAAAACGGATTGTCACACTTGTACTAGATTCCCTGTGCAGCTCATTGTTTAGATTTGTCGCTTGAGGATATATTCAAAATTCCTTATCTCAAAAAATTACATGAACAGACGTTGATGGTGGATGGTTATATTTACAACATACCACAAGTATTGAGCATGATGATTGAGTTTACCGGACAGAGAGGCGTGATAAGAACTGCAAAGACACATTTCACAACTACTTTTTACTTTAAAGCGATTTCACATAAAACAAGCAAATCTGAGAAAGATGTTTACATCTAAAAAGTAGGCAAATAGTCTATTTTCGAAAGAGGTTGCAAAGAGGTTGCAGGAAAGCGTATTGCAGAAGTGATATTGATGTCTTCTTTTTGGAAAAATATAGTTTTTGCATTATAAGTTAGTGGTCCATTGGTGAAAGTGTTGCAAGTGGTTGAGATGAAAAAAAGTCTCCTATGGGTTATATTATGAGTCAATGGACAAAGCCAAAGAAACTATTGTTGCGTCACTTAACAATATTGAAAAAAATATAATACCGTTTTTGAATTCATTGAAATGATATAACCTAATTTAACATTTACTTATTACACCTCATTTTAATTTGATATTTGATTATATTTTTAAATAATTTTAGTTAATAATATTAATTAATAAGTTGATAATATATATAATAAATAAATACAATTGATTTATAATTTTTAAAATTTAAAATAAACTTATGTATTTTAAAATATAATTAAAAACCTAAAGCTTTCCATTTCTTCTTCAATTTTGTTGTTTTGTCGATTCCAAGCTTTCGTCGCTACTCCCACCCACGCAATCATTGGTGCCAACTCCCCAAGCTGTCGATCCCGCCTCCTCCGCAAGCTGCTAGTGTCGTCTGCGTTGTCACTGCCCATTGTCATGTCCTCTTCATCGTAGGATGTTATACAGAGGTGATCGTCGGCGCCACCTCCTCCGCAAGTTACTGTCGTCGGTGCTCATCCCACCAAACAGGCTAGAAAACCAAACCTCCTCCACAAGCTACTGCCTCCTCCTCAAGCTACCCACCGCCGCTCTATCATCCCACCAAGCTACCGTCGGTGAAAAATGAGTTGTCCCTTCGTGCGCCTCTCCCTGCCTCCGCTCCTTGTCGGCCTAACGATCGCCTGCCCTCCTTCGCGCGCAGAACAGAGAGGTTGATTTTGGAAAAATTTTGTTTTTAACTCCGTAATGAAAAAAAAAACCCTAGACTTCCAGGTAATCGGATTCCCTCTTTTGCTGACGTTTTAGTGATGTGGCAAGCATCCTTCATCCCTAGGAATCGCTAATTATTTAAAATAAACAGGATTTCGTTTATAACCTTGGATGGATAACTAAGGTTATCAAAGATAACCACCAACCAAACGTACCCAGTGTGTTTTTACTCAAATTTTGACATAGAAAATGATAGAGAAGTGATGGAGGGTTTGTACAAGTCCATATCTAAATAAGTGAGAGGTGAGAATTTACGGGACAAGATCATGAATCAATTGAAAAAATAGAAGAAAGCAAAACTTTTTGGTTTGCCAATGGCTATCAGACAAAGAACTTCATAATCACAAGGTAAATTCGTAAATAATATATTACGCATTGTCAATATTTCAATAATAAAGTTAATCTTATATGTTTTTATATTTCAAGTTGATTGGTGATCTTTTTATGGTGCATCAACAAACACCTGAATTAAAAACATTTGCAATGAAGATTTTGAATCTCACATGCTCTTCTTCAGGATGTGAACGTAATGGGAGTGTTTTGTAAGTTAGATTTTTTTTAATATATATTAAAATTTATATTATATAGTTAACTTTTTTATGTTTTCTGTAGATACATTCTAAGAAAAGAAATAGGTTGTCTCAACAACAATTTGGTATATATCACGTACAACAAAGCTTTGAGGAGAAGATATAACATGGAGATAAAATTGATCCTATTTGTCGAAGATAAATGATAGTAATGAATGGTTGTTCGGAAAATTAGATGACAGTGATAAAGACAATGATAATGATTGTCTATGTTGTTCGGAAAATTAGACGACATTAAGTTGTCGAACAGCGTAAAACTTTGACAAAATTTAATGAATGGATATATTAAACTATTGTGTTAATGCTAGGTTGTTCCCTATAAGGAATGCGTTGTAGTGTCTGACTGTAACGTCTCGACAAGGACCACTACATCTCCAGAACTAGTGTAGTGATAAGTATACAACAGTTCGCGTTGCAGGGTCCGACTGTAACGTGACAAGGATTGCTGCATCTCCTTGAGAACTTGAGTGTAGTGTTAAATAGGCAAGAGTTCTCACACCATAGGTTACCTTGATCTCCTTTAAAATTTTTTCGTCACTTTTCTATAAAGTTTTATGTTTTAGCTCATTAGCTTAATGCCCTTATAATTCGCCTAATTTTGTATGGATCTTTTATTTTTATACGAAGGACTAGAGTGCTTACCCTCCACTAATTTATATCGGTCGAATAACTTCACAAGTCATAACCTGCTTTCTTAGGCACTACCTTACACTATTGTAATAGCATTCAAGCCAACCAATTTCCTATTTTGCAACCCATTTAACACCTATTCTATTCTGATGTTTGAATTTTTTATAATAAAAAATTAAATTTTTATACTCCTTTAACCTACTTAAGTTTCCTAAGTTAAGTTGGTTAACTAAACTTTCATTAAAATATTGATGAAAATAGCTCTTTCATCACTCATTTATTTCCCAACATTCACTAATACCCTATTTGTTTTCATCTTTAACGCATCTTATTTGTGCAAGATTTTTTTTTCCTCTTATTCACTCTGGTTATTTTATAGATGTCTCTTTCCCTTCTTTAATATAAGTTGTCCATATAAGCATTCGAAAATTTCATTCTTGACTTCACTCACTTATTTCTTAGCCTATTTCTTGGCTATGGCATACATTTTAAAATTTTCTTTATTCTTACAAGTGTATAATAACATATAAGTTGCTCATTTTTAGTCACTTTTTCCTATACTTTCTCATTCCTCCACCAAGAATTTTTACTTGATGGTGTCTGTCCTCTTGACGCTCTTAGTCTGGTTTTTAAATTTGATGTCATCTTATCTCATCATATCATATTCGAGTTGTTATATATTTCTCCTAATACTTGTTTTTATCATCTCCTTAAAGATACTCTACTTTCCATCCTGCAACCCATTTAACACCTATTCTATTCTGATGTTTGAATTTTTTATAATAAAAAATTAAATTTTTATACTCCTTTA